>JAKCPI010026227.1:0-16446 GCA_023213315.1 Euborellia annulipes | reverse complement strand
CTGACCCTTCAAACAGTCATAAATATACCATTCTGTGCTGTGCCCAGTCAGTACCCTCGCTTGAATTCAAGATCCTTCCTTGACATCCTTAACACTTGCATTGCAACAAGAAATATCCCAAATTGGCAATAAACTTGCCCGCCCGAGAAGGAGAGCAAGGGGGTCCAGAGGGCAGCCCCCCTGGCTAGGCAGGAAGAGAAAGCCCGCCGAAGGGTAATATATATAGAAAGTGGTGAATTCATGTCAAAAATTCGATGTCGAAGACTGTATTGTGTGCCGTGCGACCAGTCACATCAGATTTTTTACATTTAATTTTTTGGTACTTGAAATTTCAATATATTTAGAAATTTACACCAAGCTTTTATGATTATCGATGGTGTCAATGGTGGAGTAATTAAAGTAACCAACAGACCATGGGCGTAACTAGGGGGAGTCGGGGGGCCTGGCCCCAACCTCCAGAAAGGCTCCCCGCCCCAAGAAGAGTAGAGACAATTTGGGGCCTTCCAGGTCCCTTGGAAGATGGCCGGTCCCATGCCCCACCCCAGCCAAATTCTCCAGATACGCCCATACAACAAACGGCTCTACACTATCATCAAATAGGACAAAGATGAGTATTTGCTGCACTATTTGTGACCTCATTTATCCCTCAAACCAATAAAAGCGATACCATTTTTAGCGGATAAAAAGAGATTTAAAAAATTTATTTAAGTCTATAGAAGTATGAAAAGATTTTTACAAGGTGGTTGAGTTTATTAGAAGGTAAGAAAGTTAGAAAGAGAGAGAGAGGGCGGTATGGATGCTGCATGCACCAGTCCCATGCGCCATACGTTACTATGGCAACTAATGGCGCCGCCGCCAGCGTTGACGACGGCGTCCACAGACTCCAGTCGACGCTCGACCGCGTCGTCGGCCGCCGCACATCAACTTGACACCGCCCCCGGGTCTGTTTCTCTCTCTCTCTCTTGATGTCGTGTGTTGTCGTGCTAGACACTCTGTTGTGCTTATTTGTCTCCTTTAGTTCATTTTTGTATTAGTTAAATAACAACCCCCTAGTGCAGTGGTGGTATCCGTTAATATTACAGCGCTGTTGATTGTTTACATTAAAATGACACCAAAGTTAAGCTTCTTAGGGTAGGTCAGAATTATTCAATTAAATAAATGAAGTCATTTTTGCATAAAATATTAAATGATAATTAAGTTTTAATTATTGACAATGTCAACACTAATATCCTTTGACTTGGGATATAAAAAATTCAAAGGTTCGGGTATTAATAAATTTCAAATTAACATCCCAAGGCTAAATACATAATTATAAATTTAAAAATAATAAATTCATCCAATTTTGATGGGATTAGATGAACACCACTGACCTACCTAGTGCATGCGCTTTATATCTGTGTCTCTGTTGTGTTTCAATGTTTAGCCAAGTAGTGTTGTGTGTTGTGTTACTGTCAACATGATTATTATATAGAATAGACAAAAAAAAAAAACGCTCTATTTTTGATACATAAATGGAATCATATATTTGAGTGAGAATTAAATCTATTCATCATGAATACGATGAGCGGCGGTGGGGGCGGCGGCGGCGGTGGTGGAGGCGGTCGCAAGAAACCCAGTGAATTCGAAGAGGTAAGTAAAAAATCGCGTGTCGCGTCACCAAAACATCTTTATATTTCACTAAATTATTCAATTTGTTTTCTTTCAAGAGTTATTTGATAATTAAATTTTTTTTTTGTCTTTGTTAGTTTGTTATTTTTGTTTTATGAGACGAACTATTCGATTACAAAATTTATTATTGAATAGTGAAGGTTTTTTTTTTTTTTTTTTTTTTTAAGTCAAAATTTAGGGAATAAATGCTCTTTAATTGTAACTATATTATTGAAAACCAAAAAGGGACTTTCGAATTTTAAAAGTGTCCGAAATATCTGTTCTGATTCTTTAATAGCCTCACAAAGCTAAAACAATCACGAAATCGCAAGATAAATATTGTAATACATACGAAGAACACAATCTCATGTATCGGAAATTGACGATGATGTGATTAAATTGCATATAGCCTAAGGCTGAACGCACACCAATTGAGCAAAAACGTTTTCGGACAAAACGTTTTTGACTAATCGTGCTTAAAACTGTTTTTTCAATGCTTTTCTATGGGTCAACGCACACAGAGGAGGCAAAACACAATTGAGCATGATTCGACATCATTGAACAAAATGTTTTGCCATTGAACGTTTTTGCTCAATCGGTGTGCGTTGGCATTGAGCAAAACGTTTTGCTCTTGGACAAAACGTTTTGTCCAAGAGCGTTTTGCTCATTTGGTGTTCAGCAGTATTTTTTTCGAAGTTCTTTAAGAACCATTTGGACCCATGTTCTTATTTTTCAAATTAATTGGTAACAAATAGGAAAGGACGGAAAATCCTAAACTTCTACCTCATTGATAAGACCGAAGGGAAAAGTTATTCATTTATGAATATTTCGATACTAAATTTTCTATTCATCATTCAAAAACGTTCAATGACATCGAGAGTATTGTTTTATTTTTTGAAGAAATTTTCCTTTTTACTTTTTATTTTATCAACTAAAGATTTCGGATAGTTAATATTCTGGTAGGCTAGTGCTGGCAGCATTTGGATGCTCACAGAATACCGAGACGCTTCGTGTCAAATTTTTTGTCCCATCATCAGTTGTTGATTCTTAAATAGTTTAGAGTTAGTTAAAGACGGGGGCGATGCATTACATTTCTTATACTTTATTATTTGCACCAAGAGCAATACAAGAAAAGCTATTCAAGAATCAACGACTGGTGATGGGACAATAAATTTGACCCAAGACGTCTCGGTATTCTGTGAGCATCCAGAGGCTTTTATTTTTTGGCTGCATCTGACTTCCAGTATATTATCCATATCTACAGCCACATCTTCAAATGCTTTCTGTTAGTTATTCGATGTTTGAGATTATTTATAGAAATAATTTTATTTAAAATGTATATCTATCCTGTAATAATGAAGGAGTGTAGGAGAAATTTCTGGGTAGCAATAGCAGCATTTGGGGTATCCTAATTTAAATTCTTATTTATTTCGAATGGACTTTATTCATACATCTTCAGGCAATATTCATGCCTAAAGGTGAAATAATAATTCATATATTATTTCCTGCATAAATCAAGGCACCATCTTAGGTGGGTTGAATTTCGTTCAACTTTTCCAACGAAATTCCATGTCTAGAATTCATTTATTTCTTCGGTTTAAAATTTAAGACACCATAATATTTTAATATTGTCCTTAAGGCGTTTAGAGAGGATATTTTCAAAAATCCGTTGTGGGTTGCCAGCCTCGAGGAGTTGTCAGGCTTAGAAAGAATAGATGAGATGTCTTTTCAAGTTCTTTATTGGCTCCAAGCTTGATGATTGTCCGACACTAACGAATGTGTGAGAAAGAATCCTCCCCAGGTAGTGGGGGATGGTCTTTTATAACCTTTTTCAAGATCTTAATCCCCCATTCCGGAGGGAGCATTGATACGGATACAAAGACGTCCATTTTCGTATATTTTGAATCTAGTCAAGTCAAATACAATCTCATCTTGAAAATATATTTATCTTAAACGATATACAGTAATCATAGAGGTAACTAGAGAATTTCGCTGGGGGGGGGGGCCTTGGGACCAGCCATCCTCGCTGGGGATGCGATGAAAACAGCTTTCCTCCGGGAGACCAGGAAAGCCACATATTTTCTCTATTTTTCTTGGAGCAGGGAGCTTCTGGGGGGGGGGGGGGCGCAATCCTTCTGGGAAGGAGAGGTCCGGGCCCCCCTAGTTACGACCATGACAGTAATAACTGGATTTTTTACTTTCTCTTACCTATGTATATATGTAATATATATATAGAGAGAAAGTATTGGATTCATGTCAAAAATTCGATGTCGAGATTTTGATGGATCTTCACGTTTTGAGGTCCCCTGAATCCAAAAAAGTGGTTTTCGCGACATGGTCTGTCTGTGGGTGGGTGTGTGGATGGGTGTGTGTGTGTTCAATTTGAAGCATGAATGAATTGAGCTATGAGGCTGAAATTTTATATATAAGCTATACACCCCTCCGGGAGGGTGAAAATAACCTTTTAATCAAAATCGGCCAAAGAGTACTAGTACTTTACTGATGTAGTTTTTCAGTTTTTTCTCAAAATTTGCTCCAACGATTTTTTTTTAAATCCAAAAATCATTTATTTTTTAGATGCTCTTTAAAATGTATATTTTCATTTTGCCATTGAAATCTTCTGGAGATCACTTTATTCTTGTATTTCATAGGAAAGATAGGAGAAATAGTTGCCATGGTAACAAAATATAAATATTTTCCCACACTTATAAATTTTATATCTGCATTCAAATGTTTCGTACTGTCGGAACTAAATCTATGTCGACACAAAAATCTGGTGTGACAAGCACAGAACACAACTTTCGATTACCAAAGGTTGTGTGCTGTGCGCCAGTCACACCAGATTTTTCCAATTTAAAAGTTTTTTCAAAACAATAATGCTTTTTATCAGCTATAGCTGTATTGGTATAGATTTTTTAATAAAAAATATGACCCAACTGAAGTTTAACAAAAACAGAAAAAAATAAAATTAATTAAAAAAATTCTTTCTCCTGTTATATTTGAATATTTTGTTGATTTTGTACTTTAAATTTTAATTTGTTTGCTTTTTTTTTGTGATATTTGTTTGTTTTTTAACCACTTCTAAATTGGGGGTTGGCAATTGAGATTTTATTTAGTTGAAAGGGAAGTTTTTTTTTTAACAATTTATTTATAATTTTTATATTAGAGCAACATGCAACCTGTCTCTCTGCAATTTTCTCTACCTCATTATTTCTTAGAAAAAATATCTTTGCCGTTCTTTTAATGATTCGTAAGTTACTCAATCAGTGAAGCGAGGGTTAAAATTGCATCTGGTTTAATCAATTAATACAGATTAATTAATCGATGGGTCGAGAAATAACGAATATTGTTTCTAGTTCTAGTTGAATTTATTTATTTAATTTATATTGGAAACTAAATGGAATTGACATGGTTTTATCTGAAGCCATGTTCATTCAATTGAGTTTCCAATATAAATTAAAGTTCCGTGATGACCGAGATGGTTTTTTTTTTTACTTTTGATAAAATTGGAAAAAACTAAAAAAGTATTATACCCCAAAAAAGTACTATTACTCGAAGTATCCCAAAGACAAAACCTAGCTTAATTTCATATTGTTACTTAAAAATTTGAAATAAGTCAGACTGAATTTTTGAGAAAATTGGAAAAAATAAAAAAGTACATCAGTAAAGTAACTAGTACGCCTGGTTTCCCAAAGACGAGATCAATCGTAATTTGTTTTCTATACCATAAATAATAAATATTTAAAATTTGAAAGAAATCGGTAAAGAAAATTTTGAGAAAAGTGGAAAAAACTAAAAAAGTACTTCAGTAAAGTACTAGTACACGAGGTTTACCAAAGACGAGACCTAGTGTAATTTGTTTTATTTGCGGAAAATAGTAGACTAACATGTTATATATTTAAAATTTGAAAAAAAATCGTTAGAGCCGTTTTCGAAAACTGATGTGCTTATAAACGTACATTGCTCGTTTAATACTATTAAGTTTATTTCTCAAAAACAAAAGCAAAAAATACCTGAAAAAAAAAAAATCATATTTAAAAGTATTTAATTCTTTAAAATTTTTTTCTTTTTGTAAAAATATAGTATATTTATAAACAAGGGAAGATCTTTCTTCTTTTTTATCCCATTTCCTTTTTGATATAGTATTTCATATAAATTTAAATATCATATATTCTCTCGCGTTTGCAGTTCAACTTTATCAAATATTGATGCGAAAAGTTCAAATGAAAAAAAAAATTTTACTCGTATTCGCAAATAAACTCCTTCCTCTATTTGTAATTCGGGTTTATTTTACACGAATTTCAGTTTGTTATTTACACGGAAATTTTTAATCTTCTTTACTCATTATTTTAAAAATATTTTTAACTCTTAATTAATGAAGTTAGCGATCTCAATAAAGCAATATTTTATTAATTAACGAAATCTGTTATAAGGCATAGCATAAACTTACTAATGAATAAAATAAAAATATCAAAAAACTATAGGTACAGTACAGGCTAATTCATAATTGTTATCAGTGTCGGATTAAACAACATGAAGGCCCTTAGTAAAAATCTCGAGGCCCTGTCAGCTAATAATTTTACCAGAATCCGGCACTGATTGTTATTATAATTTATTTCAAGAATCCATATCATTTCACCCTTTTTGTTGCTTCTTTATATCTCTTTGAAATTCCCTAAGCAATAATTGATCACTACGAAAACTATATTGTCTAAAGATTCCATTTTTATTGAAAAACATTTATTATTAGGGTCCGACCGAAACAAGATTTTCAGCCGAAACCGAAACCGAATATTCGGCCTTAACCTTAGTTTCGGCCGAAACCGTAACCGAAACCGAAACTTGTATTTCCTATAAAAAAATTTATATTTTTTTTTTTTGAAATTTTTTCCCCTCCGTGAAAATCATGTTACCTTTTTTTTAGGGAGACAAAAAATTTTTTCTCCTTCAAGTGCAAATCATTTGACCTTTTTTTTTTTAAGACTCAAGTTTCGGCCGGCCGAAAGTTTCGGCTACTTTTTGGCCGAAACCGAAACTACGGCCGAAACCATGATTTTTGGCCGAAACTGGCCGAAACCGTAACCGAAACCGAATATTCGGTCGGTTCCTATTTATTATTAAACTAGTCGCGCCGAGAGATCCCAGATAGAACCTAATGCTTTCCAAGAGGAAAATTTTGAATTTCAATAATTTTTTTTTTTTTTTCATTTTTCCTGGACTCAATCGATCTATAAGGATATAAAATTTATATTCCATTGGTCAAAGAGACCGTGACAGACGGACATACAGCAATTATATATCAATATATATTTTATTCAAGAAAAAAATCACCATTTATTTTTAAAATAATTTAAAAAAAAAAGACGGGAATCTTTTTATTTTTCTAGCTTTCCCTCTCTTTGTTGTATGTTTCTTCCTGTTCAATGAAGTCCAACACATGTTGATAAATAAACAATTGATCATTCTGTCAATGATTTCATTATATCAGTTTTGTTTGGGAGTAAAGATTAAAAAAAGAAACAAATATTTTCTTTTTTTCGAAACCACTTGTGAGATATCGTTAAGATGCTTTTTTTGCGAAGCCTTTCTTAATATTTGGCAGCTTCTTACAATATTTATATCAATTATTCACTTGTATAAGTTTGTGGTGGTATTTACGTTTCATTAAAAATAAAAATAGATAACAAAGTTGCAGAACGTTCCCCGCATACCATAACCAGAGCTACACTATTAATATTATTTTTATAAAAAAATCACCAAAATTTTGTCGCATAGGACGGGACGCGAACCCGATGGGGGCTTTTGGTTGGAAGATTTAATATACGGCAAGGTATAGTTTAAAATATATGTAAAAATATATTTTAGACAAAAAATCATAAGCCTCTTGTACGTACAATGTGGAATGATTGATGTGTTTTTCGAATTTTCTTTTATGCCTTGAAGATGGTTTTTATAAACCGAAACCAAATAGCCTACATGCGCTATTGGTCGGCCAGATTTAAGTTTTCCAATAAAAAAGGAAAAACCTTATCAAGCTTTTTCTTACTAAAATCAGCCCTTCATCTGCTTCAAATCATAGACAAGTAATCTCAACAAATATCAGATTTTAAATAATTTTTTTAGATGACAATTTTTTAAAACTTTTCCAATTTTTTCTCGGAGGGGCGGTCGCTCCCTCCACCCCTCCCCCCTTTATTCGCCCCTGAATATATATCGACACAAAAAATCTGGTGTGACAAGTACAGAACACAACTTTTGATTACCGAAGGTAAGAGAAAGTTGTGTGCTATGCGACCAATCACACCAGATTTTTAGAATAAAGAAAAAGTTCCAGTTCGTGAGATGATTCCTTTTTAAAAATATTTGAAAATCCAAATGACAAATCGGCAAATTAGCAAAGTGGATTATTTTCTTTCTAGTTAAGGTAGGTGAGCAGATTGGAAATTTCAGCGTAGAATATCTTTGTTCAAGATGATAAGGAATAAATCCCAAAGAAGAAAGCAGCCAAATTTATTTCATTTAATTTTAATAAAAATTCTTAATCACTTGCTGACGTTTCGGTTCGGGTTTGAACCATCATCGGAGCTGTGATTTTGTCAGCTCCGATGATGGTTCAAACCCGAACCGAAACGTCAGCAAGTGATTAAGAATTTTTATTAAAATTAAATGAAATAAATTTGGCTGCTTTCTTCTTTGGGATTTATTCCTTATCATCTTGAACATAATACTACAGCTATAACAAATATTCAATCACTAGAATATCTTTATTTGAGTAAAGAACTCAAAATTTGCTGAATTTCAATAAATAAATTATCTTTATTTTGGTAACTGGTGGATAAGTGCGACAGAGAAATGTTTAAAATTTGAACAAAATATTTATGTATATCTGAAGCTGAAAAATGAATTATCAAGATCCATTCAACCTAATTTTGTATATTAAAAAGACTCAGCTTATAAAACACATTCTATTTTATTCGGTCTCATAAAATAAAAATTCTTAAGATTAAGACTTGCTTTTCAACAGAATAAGGATCGGTAAAAGTTAAACTAATGAAAAAGTGCTTTGAATGAAATGAAATAATTTCATATCAGTATTTACTTAATTTAAAAATGAATTAGAATTGTAAAAATTTTGAGAGTTACTCACCAAATGAAGGATCCCTGGAATTAAATCGCCGAGCGCAGTGACGACGTGGAAGCTGGGTCGGCATCCTCTGCCTCACTGAATAGAGCCGAACAGCGAGATGGCCAGAGAAGGTTTGAGACGGCTTTGAACCTGCTGTAACAAGTTTCAAGTCATGTAGAAAAGTATATCTATATATATTCGTATGTGTGAGGGGATATGTATGTGTGTGTGAGCACAAAGCGATTATTAGAACAATTCACATTTGAAAGCAAAGCAAAAATTAAAAATAAATCCTTGTCAGAAGAATTGAGATAAAAATTTTAATTCTCTGAGTTGGCCTACCTATTAAAAAAAAAAAAAAAAAATAGTCAACGAAGTTGCAAAACATTCCAACTCTTATTCAGAACTAACCACACTCTGGAAATATACAGTAGAGTATTAGAAGGTCTTTACGAGTATTTATGCCTATAAATAAAAATTATTATTATTAAGCATTTTAAAGAATATGTCAAAGAGATTAAATAAAAATCTCAAATTTTCTCGGGTATAGGAGACTTTGCAGTCAAGTAATTAAATAAAAAACTTTTATTTAATTGTTAACCGTCGACGTTTCGGTCGCAAATCACGACCTTCTTCAGGACGATTAATTGTTAGAATACAAGATTAACAGTATTCTAATTAATCGTCCTGAGGAAGGTCGTGATTTGCTACCGAAACGTCGACAGTTAACAATTAAATAAAAGTTTTTTATTTAATTCCTTGGCTGCAAAGACTCCTATACCCAATTCAAAATCTACAGCCACTTCTCATCACTAGTCAAATTTTCTCTAATGTTATATATTTTTTTTTTAACACTCATAAACATCATATTCACACTCACACTCACAGACACATACATACATACAGTCTTTTTGGCAACTTAGGCCATTGAAGACTATAAATAAATAAACGATACTCGTTATTTGTAAATATATCTATTGGGGGTCCAGGCATTCTTATTTAAGCCATTTGGTATCCAAATGGCTTAAATATATCATCGGACTGCCTGGGATCCGAACCCTCGACACTTGGAATACAAGCCAGGCGCGCTACCAACTATTTTTTTTTTTTTTTTTTTTTAACAAAAACATTCACACTTTTTTCTCATTCACACTCACACTCACACACACATTCACACGGTCTTTTCGGCAACTCAGGCCATTTAAGACTAAACGATATCCGTTATTGATAATATACACATATTAGGGGTCCAGGCATTCTTATTTAAGCCATTTGGTATCCAAATGGCTTAAATAAAATCATCGGACTGCCCGGGGTCCGAACCCGCGACGTTTGGTATACGAGGTTAGCACGCTAACCTCTACACCAAACCCCGAGGGCGCGCTACCAACTACCCCGAACCCGGGGGTCTCTAATGTTATAATCATAAATAAACCATTTGGCAACAATTGGTACCAAATGTTTGTTTCTACTTGAGTGAAAAGAAACTTCTGATTATTTAACAACTTTTACTTTCTCTTACCTATATGTTTGTGTTAATATATATATATATATATATATATATAAAAGAGAAAGTATTGGATTAATGTCAAAAATTCGATGTCCAGTTTTTAATGGATATACACGTTTTGAGGTCCCCTGAATCCAAAAAAGTGGTTTTCGCGACATGGTCTCTCTGTGTGTCTGGGTTCAATTTAAAGTATGAAGGAATTGAGCTAGGAGGTTGAAATTTTATATTTAAGTTAGACATCCACCTAGGGCTTGAAAATAATCAAATACAAAATCGGTCAAAAATTCTAGTACTTTACTGATGTAGTTTTTCAGTTTTTTTCGATTTTCTCAAAATTAGCTCCAACGATTTTGATTAAAATTCATAAATCAATTATTTTTAGATCCTATTTAAAATGTATATTCTCATTTTACTTATATCTTATATGGCCTAAGTTGCCGAAAAGTATGTATGCAAAGTGTGTGGGAAAAAAGTGTGCGTGTTTAAAAAAAATTATTTTATTTATATTCGAGGTCGCCATCCCTATTTCGGATAAATTTGTCACTAAGATTACTGAACCGAAAACCGCCCCAGTGGAAGTGAGGAACATTGATTAAGATTCAATAAAACATATGCCATAGACTAACCAAGCGGATCATAATTTAAAATTATGTTTTCATATTTTCAATTCATTTAACAGGTTTAACTAATTTAAATAGTGTTTGTCGAATTTATTGGGCCTACTCTGCAAAATTTGATATAATAGGTATAATTTAATATAAACCAAATGAATCCCTGAGGTCAGGTGGGTCAGCCTGCAGGCATTCATATAAAATGAAAATAATGTCCTAGAATTATTTAATTAAAACATACTCTAATACATTCAGAATTTAACATGCATTTCGTAATAGTAAAATATTTCAAACTCTTTCTCTGTCATCTATCTCAAATGAAATAGAATTAGTGTGTTGGTTCTCATTGCTAATTATACTATGTTTAACTATTTATAATAATAAAAAATATAAATATAAAAAAATTAAAAACGATATTTTACATGTTTAAATTAAGGAGCAAGCATTTTATTGCGTTAATGTAGTCCAATTAAATAAAGTAACAAATGTTTCGTGATGAGAATTAAAAAAGGCTAAAAAAAAGAAATAATTCTTTATTCAATGATTAATGTTTGTTGACTAGTTTTTATTATTCACTAAAATGTTTTCCCGATAGCACATTTTGAGATGTGTGCTATATTAAAAATGTTTTATTGGGATCTTTAGCATTTCAATACGCTACCTGGTGGCTTAAAGTCGAACTAGCCATTGTAGGATAAACCTTCATATGTTTAACGTGATATAAGGGACAAGAACATTTAAACATCTGATATAATTGTATTATTTAAAAAAGTTATAACCCACGAGTAAACATTATTGTTAGATTAATAAATAATACATACATACACTAATATATTCACAAATATGAAATTTTCTCCTTATAAAAATAAAAGCAATGTGTATCTGCTTTGTGTTTATGGGTGTAAAAGTCATGTATCTAAGCATGAAACAGTTCGATTTCATTCTTTTCCAAAAAAAAAGACAGTATAGTGAAAATTATAAATAATTTTATTGTAGAAGAATCAATCTATCAGATTTAGAAGCCTTCTTTTAATTTTTGCCCCTATCTTTTTCTTGTTTTTCTCCAAAACAATTGTGCTCCAGCAAAGGAATCTGATATCGTATTTTTTAAGAGCTGATTTATGTGGTGCACTCCAAACACATTCACGTGATATTTTTAAATCTTCTAAATTATTTTTGTAAGTACAAAAAAAAAATTATTAATTTTATATTTAATTACCGGTATTAATTTTTTAGTTAATTTATCATTTAATTATCTTGTATTTATTATTACAATAAAATATTTCCAACACTTTTTGGCTAACATCATATCAGATATCATAAATAGCGGTTACAGAATAAAAGTACAGCCCCCAATGTGCTTACAGGTACTTCCTAATCCAGCCTTATACGAGCATCCATCCCAATTGTTATTATTATTATGAAATTTGATCATTTATTTCATGAAATTCTTCTCGTAAACTTGTTGTTTGTAAACAGAAAGCAAGAATTTGGTCTGTCATTGAAACTGTCATTACTATTACTCACTTTAAAACATGACCAGGATCAATAATATTATCTCCACAAATAAAATTTCTATTAGTAAGTGTGGCAGAAGAAAACCTACAAATTTCCTGTATCGTCACACCCATTTTTTATTTTAATTAAACTTTTTGTCTCATAAAACACGAGTACTTGCGTATCAGCTCAGCCATTCAATCCTACAATCGCTAGTTCATTTTTTGCCACCAGGTGAAGCCACGCCTCTCCCATAGATCCCAATAGACCTATTCAAGAAAACAATTCTAATATATTCGATATGTAAATGTATCGACAATCCTATTTATTGATATTCTAAGGGTCGAATAGAGTGGAAAATAAAGTATATATGTAGGCTAGAATTACATGTATTATATTCGGTGCGAAAAAGAAAAAAATCTGGTGTGACTGTCGCACAGCACACAACTTTCTCTTACCTTCGGTAATTAAAAGTTGTTTTCTGTGCTTTCACACCAGATTTTTTGTTTCGATATATATTTAGTTTCCGCCGATATAATATAATTCAAGATGTTTACCTCTAGCATGTGAATATATTTATATTTTGGTACCATAATCAAAAACATTAGAGCGAATTTTGAGAAAATAAAAAAAGTACATCATTAAAATACTAGGACTTTTGGGCCGATTCTGATTAAAAGCTTATTTTCACGCCTCAGGGGGGTGCTTAACTTAAATATAAAATTTCAGCATCGCAGCTCTTCATACTTTAAAGAGAACACACACAGACCAATTTGCGGGACCCACTTTTTTTGAACTCAGGTGACCTTAAATCATGTATTACCATCAAAATCTCGACATCGAATTTTTGACACAAACGCAATACTTTCTATATATTTCATATATAGGTATATAGGTAAGTAAAAAGAGATTTTAACAATTTGCTAAATCCCACATTAAGTATATGCACAGTACGAAAAGAAAAACTGTTTAACAGTTTCACATAGTGTGAAGAAGACAGAAAAAATAGATTTTTGAAAATTTATTACAATATAGAAGGAAGGGACTGACATAAAAGAATAGAACGACTGCCAATCTCAGCTCGGGTAGCTCGTGGTCGCCATCCACGTACCCACAAGATGTGGGCCCCTGAGCAAACACTTGTCTAGTGCACACTTTTCATTTTTTTATAAAAAAAAAAAAAATTATGTAAAGATAATTGTTTTATTTAATCTAATTCGCGTTAATAAAAATAAATATTACAATCGTCTACGGAAAAAGAAAATAATATGTAACCCATATAATTTTGCCGGACCCACTTTTGGACTCAGGGGAACTCAAAACATGTATTTCCATCAAAATCCCGACATCGAATTTTTGACATGAATCTAATATTTTCTTTATATATTAACACATTAATATATATTTAAAAGGAAGTAAAAATACAGAAAAACTCTCAGATAACAAGGCATCTTTCTAATAGAGTTCGAAGATTGAGGAAAACCAGCACGGCAGAAAAGCTATAAAAAATTTATAAAATTTAAATATTAACTCAAGCCCTTGGGCCGAAGCTCAGTGTTAGGGCTTCTAGCTTTTGTGCTAGAGGTCAAGACTTCGCATCCCGTCTCAGGCGACAAAAATTTATTTCAATTGGATTGGCTACCAATCCAATAGAGACGGGGTCTAATGGCCTCCGATACCGAAAAAGACCTTAAATGAAATTTAAAAAAAAAAAAAATATTGACTCGAAAAATGATTTTCTTTCAGTTTGTTTTTTGTTCTATTTTCTAGATTAAATAATTTCATATATCTTTTCACCTGGAAATTGCGAAATGACTTTTTGAAATAATAAGCGACATACCGTTGTATTTGCAAAGTAAATTTAGTAATTTGTATCTTTAATTTTATGGAAATTTTAATCTCATATCAACATATATGAATAAAGAAAAAGCTAATTATTATCCGAATTTATTAAGGGGGCTCGGGAGCGAAGTGGTTATGGGCTGTCAGTATAGGTATACAATAAAACTCTCAATCATATATGACACGAACATAATAATAGAAATAGATTATGTATAAATTACAAAATACATGTTTTGTAATTTATATTAAATTTATATATATTATTGAATGAAAGGTTCCAGTGTTCAGAGAAAAGCTCGGCTAACCTAAACAAAATCGTAAAAATTTAAAATTCACAGTCACCACTCTTTAAGTAATTCATTAATTTTCATAAGGGTAGTTTTTAATTTTCCACCATCTCTTTGTACAATTATTAAAATATGAATGAATCGCGCGCATATTTTTATCGCCAACTCGGTCTCTTAATGATGTTTTAAAATTTGCTTTAACTAGAATATTATCTCTCTTTCTTGCTTTTCTCTTTTTATTCGTTTTTTTTATACAACCGCAAAGAGACTCTCATCTTTTCTTGTTTGTTTGTTTATTTGTATTGTTTGTCATTCTCACTAGACACCTTTCTACTGTGCAACATTGAAATGAAGGAGTAATTATATTTAAATCTTGGAATTGAAAGACCAAATAAAGAAGCTCTAGAGAAATTAAATTTAGATTTGGGCCGGCGCCCTAGGATAAGGGTAGTCCACCCGCCGCGAAAGCGTGGAGGTCCTGGTTCGTCTCCAGGGGGTGCAATTTTGCCCAATCTTAAGCACAAACATATCTCGCAAATTTACTATCATATACGATATATTAACTGGCTAATGAACAGTCTATTTGAGCATTGGTTGAAAAAATTCCCTCCTATTCAAATAAGGCTGTACCTAGTTAAATTTATATATTAAAGAGGTATTGTTTAAAATATCTTTATTTATGTCCATTGGGCCAGCATATTAATTCATGACCCGAACCAAATAAAATTATCGAACCTGGGCCTGGTGGCCGACACGGGAAGGTTGAAGCACGGACCCACCCACTTGCGCCCCGTGGGCCTGTACCTAGTTAAATACATTTTTATTAAGGGCAATTTTAAGAGCAAAATGAGAATATCTTGAAAGAGCATCTAAAAAATCTCTATGATATTCGCATAATAAAATTAATGAATTTCCGCTTGAATTTTTTTAATATCAACTTTCGTTCATTAACTATTTTTGTCCTAAAACGCGCTTTGATATTTAATATCACAATAAACTGAATACAATTGGGTTGTCATTTAATGTTAATGAATTTATAATTAGGTTAATCAATAAATCAAAAAGTCAAAAGTTTTAATATTATATTATTATTTTATGGACCAAGGTTAACTTCATTATCAATTTGACTCTCGAGTGGGATGTAAATTTAAATACCTGGGATTTTTGTACGTACGTATGCATATTAACATGATTTAAAATTATAATATTGAAATTTTATTATGTTATAGTAAATATCGTATGTTTATTTTATTAATGTACTATTATACTGTATAAACAAACGAAGGGGGATGCGATTTTTTATCTTATGTGATAAAATGTTTTAGAGTTTTGATTATATTTCGCGTAATGAGATGGTCAATCCCCATAATAAATAAGTCTTGAATTTTAAATTAATATAAATTTACTCTATTATTTAAAAAGTAAGCCAGGGCCGGAACTAGGAGATTTTTTAGGGGGGCCGCCCCCCCCTCCTTAAAATTTTCTATACAAAATTCATATCATTTTTTATCCTTTTTTACTTTCTCGTATAGAATATAAAGAGAAAGTATTGTAATCGTAAAAAAAATTCGACTTCGAGATTTTGATGTTTCTCCACGTTTTAGACCTCCCTGAGTCCAAAAATACCATTTTGGGCATTATGTCTGTGTGTGTGTGTGTGTAACGCAAAGCAGCTAGATGGATGAAATTTGGTATAGGCTTCTTATACTAAAATTGGAGATTTCTATCAACTTTTTAAGTAAATACGTCATTTGAAAGTAGTACTTTACCTAACTCAGTTTTTTTCAGAAATTTTGAAATTTTCAATTTCTTTGTTATATTATGATAAAATACTCAATTTTCAAAGTTTTTATTCTTTAAACATTTTTCCAGAAAAACTCAATAGTTTTTGAAATAATCACAGAAGAAAAAGAATTTTTCGTAAAT
>JAKCPI010026226.1:0-18526 GCA_023213315.1 Euborellia annulipes | reverse complement strand
CTTCCTGTCAATTTTGAGCCATCTTCTGACGTGTCCATTTGTTGATTCTCTCTTCGCCAAAAAGTTCGTTGAGATCCCAAAATGAATGTGGTGCACCCCGTTGTAAATCTTCATTCGGCGACTATGTATATGATTTTCGGTACGCATTTTCATTAACTGAAAACAGAAATTAAATTTTACCAAAGTTTGCCCTTATATACGAGAGAAAAGTTGAAAAAAAAAATGGGTATATTCCTGATTTAGTACATAATCTAGACACAAGGCAATGATGTGTCAGCCAAGTTCGGAAAAACGGGCGGCTGCACGGCATGGGTATTTGGACAATGAACCATTCTAAGCTAAGCATTCTGACCTCATAACTCAAAAAAAAAAAAAAAACTATAAGACTTACTCAATTTAAATTTTGCCTGCCTAATAAAGATATATAGAATCCCAAATTTCATGAATAACCGAATATAGATCTTGAGTTATTAAGGACTGAAAAGTGCCATTTTTAACACTGACTACTCACTGACTGACATATCAAAAACCTAAAGTACTTCCGCTGATCCTAGAATGCTGAAATTTGGCATACTGGTAGAGTTTGGGCTACAATTAAAGGGAAAACGAAAAAGTGAAACTTTCCCTTTTTCAGGACCTAAAATGAAGGGGTGAAATTTATTATAGGCTTAATTAACATATAGTGAAAATACAATCAAGCTAGAATGCTGAAATTTGGCATACTGGTAAAGCTTGGCACATTAATAAAGGAGGAAATTGAAAAACCGAAACTTTCCCTTCTTCGGGGTCCGAAATGAAGGGGTGAAATTTATGGAAAAAACCGACCGGGTTTTTAACAGACATTTTATGAGAAATATTTAATAATTATTAATATAAATGTTTAAATGTAATTATTTAGATAAATTAAAGGACAAAAATTTGCTCCTAGGGCAAGAATTTGAGATTTTTTCACCCCCCCTTTTCTTTTTGGGGGGAAATTTTTTTTAAACAAAAAGTTGTCAGAAATCGCATCCCCTACAACTTTGCTTAAAATAAAATTCGCCGTAGGGCTAATAGTTTAGGAGTTATTTGATAATTTTCATTCGTGCGCCCCCCCCCCCCAAACCCCCTTCTGGGGTCAAAATATCAAAACGTTATATAGCTATAAACGTAAGTTAGAAGACATCTGATTTAAATATGAAATTTCATAATAATCCCTTCAGGCGTTTTTACGTGAATCGTGAGCAACTTTTCGGAAACCACTGAAACAGACATACAGACAGACATACATACAGGAATTTTGTTGAGGGTGTTTTCGTTCATAACTTTGCTTGAAACGCGTGCAACCAAAATTTGGCGTGATTTGGAGCAATGTACAGACAAAACCCTAATTTTATATATAGTATAGATTACAAGGGGAAATTGACTAAAAAATGAATTCTTACCTTAAATGAATGATTTCTTATGAAAATACAAATATTCTTTATTTGAGGGTGAAAGATCTCGTCTTGTTTTTTAATAAGATTTATTCAAATTTCTCTCTTATAGATCAAATATACCTATCTTAAGAAATAATAGGCACATATCTGAAAAATAAAATAGATTTGTATTAGGTATAGATTAACAAATAGATAATATTTACTGTTTAAGAAGTCAAATTCCAATGATAAGTTGATGTTGTTAATCAATGTTTAATGAAATCGTTAGATGTCCATCCATCGTAATTCAAACATTTTATTCCATGTTATTCTTTATACTATTTTAAAATTGACAAGAGAATTTCAATCAGTGTTGCCAGCGATTGAATTTATAAATCCCCTAGTTCGGTCCTCCAAATAAGCTCAGAATTCGCCAGATTGGCAATTTTAGCGCCATCTAGCGGTAGACTCAAATTGTGAACAATGGCTCCCACAAGAAAATGCATTGAGAGTAATTCCTCTTTGGGATTTAAATTAACTTATCGCCAAATTTTTTTGCTAAATAAACTATTTTAGCTTTAATAAGCTAATAATAATACTTTCCTAGACGATGAATAAAAATAATATGGTATTAAAAAAAAAAAAATATTAATAAATTAGAAAAACTTCAATACAAAATATTTTTAATTTCAAAAAACAAATTTACATTTTGATTATTATTAATTTATATTATTAAATATAGTATTTCAGCAATTTTTATAGCTGGAATTTATTTATATTTAACAAGGTTTCAATAAAGAGTCTCGTGCAGCTTTTGCCATTTCTTTTTATTTAAAACTACGTAAGCGCGCTTCGCCTTCGGCGGCCCTCTTGCTAGCCAGGGGGCACGCCCCCTGGACCCCCAACCCACGAATCCCACCCTCACACTACACTCCCCCCCCGACCCATCCAGCACCCCTACCCCCGCACCATGAACCCGTGCCCAACCCCCGCCCCCATACCACAGAACCCAAACCTCACCCCCCACTCCAACCCACCACACTCCCCGAAACCCACCCAGCACCCCAACCCCCGCCCCCACACCACCACCCCAACCCTCACCCCACCCACCTCGGGCCCCCAACCCACGAACCCCAACCTCACCCCCCACTCCAACCCACCACACTCCACGAAACCCACCCAGCACCCCAACCCCCGCCCCCACACCACCACTTCAACACTCTAACCTGCACCCCCCACCTCGGACCCCCACCCCGTACCACCCCACTACGCCACTGGACCCTCACCTGAACCCCCCATCCACCAACCTTGCACCACCCCCGTGCCCCCCCCCCCCCTACTCCGCCATACTCCCTCACTCCACCGCCATTCCACTCCGCGCATCCCATGCCCTAACCCACCCCCACTCCACCCCCGCACCCAGTTTTTGCATTTCTAGCCTTCTAGTGACCCACAGATTATGTAAACAAAATTTGGTTGAGTTTGGTCCAAGAGCAAGAATTTTCATTTTTTGACCCCCCCCCCCATTTTAGGTGGTTAGTTTTTGCATTTCTAGCTCTCTAGAGACCCACAGATTATGTATACAAAATTTGGTTGAGTTTGGTCCAAGAGCAAGAATTTTCATTTTTTGACCCCCCCCCCATTTTGGGTAGTTAGTTTTTGCATTTCTAGCTTTCTAGAGTCCCTCAGATTATGTATACAAAATTTGGTTGAGTTTGCTCCAAGGGCAAGAATTTTCATTTTTTGACCCCCCCCCATTTTGGGTGGTTAGTTTTTGCATTTCTAGCTCTCTAGAGGCCCACAGATTATGTATATAAAATTTGGTTGAGTTTGGTCCAAGAGCAAGAATTTTCATTTTTTGACCCCCCCCCCCCATTTTGGGTGGTTAGTTTTTGCATTTCTAGCTCTCTAGAGGCCTACAGATTATGTATACAAAATTTGGTTGAGTTTGCTCCAAGGGCAAGAATTTATATATTTTTCTCCTTCCCCCCCCTTTTTGGGTGGTTTTTGGGGGAATTTTTTTAAACAAAAGTTGTCAGAAATCACATCCCCTACAACTTTGCTCATTATAAAATTTCCCGTAGAGTTAATAGTTTAAGAGTTATTTGATAATTTTCATTCGTGCACCCCCCCCCCAAACCCCCTTTTGGGGTCAAAATATCAAAACGTTATATAGCTAAAAACGTAAGTTAGAAGACCTCTGATACAAATATGAAATTTCATAATAATCCCTTCAGCCGTTTTGACGTGAATCGTGAGCAACTTTTCGCGGAAACCACTGAAACAGACAGACAGACAGACAGACATACAGACAGGAATTTTGTTGAGGGTGTTTTCGTTCATAACTTTGCTTGAAACGTGTGCAACCAAAATTTGGCGTGATTTGGACCAATGTACAGACAAAACCTTAATTTTATATATATAGATAGATATATAGGGGAACACGGGGCAAAGTGGGATACCTAAGGTCCTTTTATTACCTGCTCCTTCCATTTTGGATATTATTTGCTACTTTCTCTCCAGTAGTTAGGCAGATCCTTTATCTACAAAATGGTGTAGTATAACTTCCTTAACTTCAATAACTTTTTTTATGCAGTTTTAAAGACAGATGCACACGTGGGGGCAAAGTGGGATTTTGGTGGGGCAAAGTGAGAGGGTGCCATCTCACTTTGCCCCTTATGAAGACATAATGATAAGAACCATTAATTAGCAAGAAGTTTTAATGAAATAAGTACAAAGCTTCAATCATAATATTCCTCTAACTCCGAGATAGCGTAAATTTCCCTTGTCTTACTAACTTGCACGGGCATTTTTACTCGGCCTATTACATCTGCCCATGGATAATTTAGTATAAGCTAAAGCCATCCTTTCAGGATCCCAACTTTGTTGTGCCGTTTTCCTTTTATAAGTTCTGACCATTCTGCAATAGAAAATTTACATGTTGAATTCTGATGTCACAGTATGGGGCAAAGTGGGAAATGCCATCTCACTTTGCCCCATTCGTCATTGTTATTAAAAAAAAAATTGCTACACAAAAATAACAAACGCTCATGTAAATTTCAACATGGCAAAATATTTGTGAAGGATGCCTAAATGCCTACAAATGATCATTACCTTCTCAATTATAAACATTAAAATGTAAATAAATCTATTTAACTTACTTAATCTTACATCAAGCAGTCACAAAAATGAAAAAAACTCATAAAATGTTGGTTGGTAAACAAACAAATGTTTTTCCTTCTGTCATTAGTCGCAGGGCTGCCAACACATCTTTTGCTCCAGTCAAGCAGCGTTTCCGCCCTTTCCACTTCATTTTAAAAGACAATCTCACTTTGCCCCGCTATCCCACTTTGCCCCGCTATCCCACTTTGCCCCGTGTTCCCCTACTCACAATGTTTTACAAGAAGAGCAAAAATTATTGATTGCTTTATAATTTAAAAAAATAGAAATCTTTTAAAAAAACGTTTACAATAATATAACTCGCTCCCAGCCACCATCTTCCCCGCGACTTATAACCTTCAGCTGTTTATGACCCTAAACTCAGGCGCACACTGGTGAGCTGCGTCACGTAGGCGACGCAGCGCAGCGCAGGGGAAAAACACTGCGTCGCACAGTTGTACGCGCACATTGAGAAGCAGTTTCAGCAGCAGGTCGACGAAAGCACTTAAGTAAAATGACCGCCTTACGCGAAACATTTATTTCAAAAAAAATATAAAACACTAGCTGAGAAGCCCCTGCCTGCAGGGCAAGGTGGGAGGGCAAAAGAAGAAAAGGCAGGTATTTTCATAAGGATATTTTATATTTTTTTCCTAATCAAATACACATTGAAAAACCCTCACTAACTCACAAGAAGGAAATTTTACAGGGCATAGAAAAACAAACAAAATTGTTGTTATGTAAAGAAACTATTTTTACACGCTTTATATTAGCTTCATCTGTATGTATGTATCTATGTATTTATCTATGAATGTATCAATGTGACTTTTGTTCTGTTAAATTCCGAAAACATTTTCTATAAAAATAATTGTTTACCTACTCAATTTAAATGAAATTATATAAAAATAATATAAAAATAATTTTTAAAAAAAAAATAAATCCGACTTCAAAAAAATTAAATGCAACAAATAAAATAATAAAACTCAAAAATAAAATAAAATATACTAGAAGGTATAAAATAATAATCTAATTTAGTTACAACTAAACGACGAAATATTTACATAAAATCGCTTTTTGAAGTCGGTGCCAAACATATACATTTCATGAATCAAACTCGACGTATATCATATTTTTTCGCATTGATAAAGTAAAAAAACTGACCAATCGAAAACTAGACTGAACCCAATGCAAAAAAATCATCAAAATCGGTTCACAATTGGCGAAGATATCAGGTAATCTAGAAACAAAAAAACAAAAAAAAAATCAGTCGAATTGAGAACCTCCTCCTTTTTTGAAGTCGGTTAAAAAATAAATACATTTCATTCTGTTAAATTCCGCAAACTTTTCTCTATAAAAATAATTAAGACTAAAAAGTAAAAAAATAAATTATTTTAAAAAAACTAAAAACACGCTTCTAAAAAGTACAAAATAATGTAATACTTAATCAAAAAGCGTGGGGCACTTTGTCGAAATTAATTAAAAGTACATGTTTCTGCGCCCCACACTTTTTGATTAAGTATTACATTATTTTGTACTTTTTAGAAGCGTGTTTTAGTTTTTTTAAAATATAATTCATATTTTTTTCTACAACTTTGCGATCTGTAATTTTAATTAGCAGTTTTCCTTGGACGATCCTGCATCTCTTTTTCTTTCGAACCGTATATTAATATGTCACTTATGATAAAAAATGGATTTAGCTAGTTTACACTCTAAGGCGACGATATATCATATACTTGGAAAATTGACCCCATGAGAAATAACATATAAAATATTTCTAATTTAAAAGCTGATGAGTGATGACGAAGGTCGAAGCCTTCGAGCGTATAGACTCGAAACAAATCAATTTTATAAATATACAAGCTGCGTCAGGCGTGCCTCCGGCACGCCATCTGCACCTTGGCCCTCCGGGGCGGGTGACCCTGGCGGGCAGCGTCTCGAGACGGCCAAAAGTTTGTTTGCAATATAATTTTGTTCAACTGTATTTTAATTAAATATACTCGTATTTTATTAATTAAAAATCAGCTTCAAGAAATAATCTAACTCATTGCGAAAGCAAAATAAAAAAATTCTGAGTGTGTCAAGCTTACGCACGACGGAAGTGAAACTTCTAGTATTCCTCTCTCTCTCTTTCATTTCATTCTCTCTTTTTTCTCTCTTACGTTAGTTTGAAGATTATAGGTTAAATAATTCAACGACGAAGCATAGATTTACTCTTTCTAATATTTTCTTGAATATCAATGGTTGTTGATAAAATTACAAATGAAGAAGTTCTTTGATAAGAATTTTAGGAGAAAGAAGAACCTTGTGGATGAGTCTGAAGAAGAGAAGAGGTCCAGCTGAGGGGCACACCCGAGACATGGGGGACTGCTTAGGGATATCTTGAGAGGTGGGAAAGAAAAGGGGAAGGGGGAAGCCAGATTAATATTTTTACCAAATAATTAGGGATTTGGATGCCAGACATTTAGAGAGGTTTAAACAGCTGACAGAGTCCAGTGGCGACGGATTCGCCCACCCCAAACCAGTCTTAGGACTGTACCTCACGATGATGTGATGATAATTTTTCTTATACATGAATGAATTTTGATTTATGTACAGTTCCAAAAATTCTTTTTAATGTTACATACAGCATTTTCATTTGTTTGAATGTTCAATAATAATTTTAGTGTTGAATGTGCTGTTTTTCCTCCGTCTAATAAAGTGGCAGCAATTCCAGATGATGTCATTTGTGCCAATATGAGCGAAATTAAAAATGTTTCCCTGTTCCACCTGGTGCATCCAAAAAAAGAAACCATCTTCTTGAGCAGCGACTGCATGCATAATTTTATCATAAAGTAATTTTTGTTCTGGTAACAATTTTGGTTCATTTGCTTGAACATATGCATTTAAACCATCAACATTGTACGATTGTTCACGTTGCATATCGCGATTAAATAAATCACTTACTGGCCGATTAGCTGATGGCATCCCTAATTTAATTAGTGGTTGATTCGAAATGATCATGCATAAATCTTCCAACTTAATCAAAGATTCATTATATATTTCTGGCGAGAAATTTATATCTGGATCTCCTCGAATTCTACGTAGAGCATGTAATACATCTTCACTCATTGAAGCCTTATATTTTCCCCATAATTTAGGCGGGTTAGTTGGAAAACACGTTGTCAATAAAATGGCAAACAAACATCGTATTTGATGTGGCGATGAACCGAGAGCAGCATCGGCAAGAGTTGTATCCCAATGCGAATCTTCTTCTAACAATCGTAATGCTAGGCATGCACCATGATTCGTTGTATGTAATGCACTGAGATACTGGGAAATGTATTTATAATAAGAAACATTGATTAAGATTTGGAATGTTTCTTTCCGACAGGCTCAGGTTAGCCAACTAATAACAATAAAATAATCACATTTAAAAATATAAATTTTTCTTTTTACTTAAGAGAGAATGGTGTATTTCTGTGAAACAGTTTAATTCTAAAGTTTAGGGAAAACAAAATATATCTATAATATAATCATAATACTTCTTCAAGGCCTTTGAGAACAATGAATTAACCCACACCCATTGTCTGCCTGGGTACAAAAGAAAAGATAAACCTTTTTTAAAACCCCAATTGGCATTCTACCTGAGAATAATTAATTTAATTATGTAAAATCGTGTGAAATCAAATCAAACCGATTTGGCCCAAAATTTAGATAAACCATCTGGAGCACTAAACAAACATATGGTGTGAATATGGTTTCGATACGTTCAGTGGTTTAGGCATGGGTCGATCACGCACATACATACTAAGGATTATATATATATATATATTAAATTAAATTAACAAATTATGTCTGTATTCAAAATAGATTTTATTATCTTAAAAAAAAAAAAAAGTTTCTGAAATTTTGACCTGACTACCTGTATACCCCTTTCTTTTGTTAAGAGGGGTTTCATTGTTTAAGACCTGACCTTTCAGGGCAGGGATAATGTATTGTTTGCTTGGCCCTTTTAGAGGCTCTATTTCTATAGATCTTATCTGTCAATCAATTAAATATAAAAATAAAAAATAAAATCAAACCGATTTGGCTCAAAATTTAGATAAACCATCCCCAGCACTAAGCAAACATATGGTGTGAATATGGTTTCGATACGTTCAGTGGTTTAGGCGTGGGTCGATCGCGTACATACACACAAAGGATTTTATATATATATAGATATATAATTAAAATTAAATCAATATTTTAATTTATACAAAAAAAAAAAGTTTCTGAAATTTTGACCTGACTACCTGTATTCCCCTTTCTTTTGTTAAGAGGGGTTTCATTGTTTAAGACCTGACCTTTCAGGGCAGGGATAAT
The DNA here is from genome assembly GCA_023213315.1 of Euborellia annulipes. NCBI lineage: Eukaryota > Metazoa > Arthropoda > Insecta > Dermaptera > Anisolabididae > Euborellia > Euborellia annulipes. The sequence goes on along the minus strand of JAKCPI010026226.1, from coordinate 9,632 downwards.
GTATTGTTTGCTTGGCCCTTTTAGAAGCTCTATTTCTATAGATATTATCTGTCAATCAATTAAATAAAAAAATAAAAAATAAAATCAAACCGATTTGGCTCAAAATTTAGATAAACCATCCCGAGCACTAAGCAAACATATGGTGTGAATATGGTTTCGATACGTTCAGTGGTTTAGGCGTGGGTCGATCGCGTACATACACACAAAGGATTTTATATATATAGATATAAAAAAATTGGTAATTTTTCCGAAAGCTTTTTTATACGAAACTGACATTTGTAAACATTCAACCAATAGACCCAATTTTTTCAAAAATTCTTTAGTTCTTATGACATCTAGAAACTGTCTATTCTTTTTCTGCACACCTTCTTTGTCTTGGGTCCAATTTTTGAATATTCATTCAGATCTTTGTTTTTTCATACAAGAGTTAATAATATTGACTTAGAAAATTGGTCTTTCTTGCATTCTTATCATTAAAAAATTCCTATAATAATAAATATTGAATTTGATATTTCTTTCAAATATAAATTTATTTTTATTTGAAATCAATTTGTCCATATGAAAGAGTAGGTATCTAAAATAAAAACCTATTATAATAATATCACAGACCCGTGCTGTAATCGATTAAACAATATGTATATGTTGCAGTAAAAACCCGTTTTTTAGTAAGAACGGGTTCTTACTAGTTAAAACGCGTTTCACTGAATACCTTTGTGGCAACTAGAATTTACTGATGTTGGTTGAGTTTGGTTCAAAGGTCTAGAATCTTCATTTTTGACCTTCCGCCTCATTTTGGGTGTTTATTTTCAAAAATTTTAAACTAAAATGTCAAAAATTACATCCTCTACAACTTTGCTTCTAATGAGGAGTTAAAATTTTGAAAATAAACACCCAAAATGAGACGGAAGGTCAAAAATGAAGATTCTAGACCTTTGAACCAAACTCAACCAACATCAGTAAACTCTAGTTGACACAAAGGTATTTAGTGAAACGCGTTTTAACTAGTAAGAACCCGTTCTTACTAAAAACCGGGGTTTTACTGCAACATATATATCTCTATATCTTTTGAAAAAATAACCAAGTTTTATAACAAATAAAAAGTCAATAGGAAGAAAAATTAAAAGAAGCAGATAGAAAAAGAACATGGACAATTTAGAATACTTCTATTTATTTAATTGAAAAATAATTAACTTTTGAATGGACTGGTTAAGGCGTGTACTGACATCATCCGGATTATCTTGTATTTATTTGTTCTCTGGATGTTATCTGAAAATCAACAAGTAAATCTTTTCGCCCTTTCAGGAGTTCCAAATGCTTTGCCAAAGTTTGTACCTCTAAGTAAATGCCACTTAAACTGAATGTTATTCGGGTCTTTTGGGGTCTCTGGTTGAACCCCACCCTTATCAGATTAGAGTGTGATTAATGTAACCCAGGGGGCTCCAGCTTGGGGACAGGTGTGTGCGTGGAGACCCTCCCGAACAAGGCAGGTGCTGAGTTCAACCTTCGGTCAATATCCTTAAAAAAAGTCTCTTTTTTTCGTATTATGTTTATTGCATCCGGTGAAATTTAGCAAAAAGCTTTCATGTTTTTTTTTATTTTCAAACATTGCCAAACATGGATTCAATTGAATGTTAAAAGCAGTTTCCAATATACCCGATAGATTTAGAAATTACTTTTCCAATTGGATAACAAACAGTGAAATTATTGCAGAAATTCCTTCTTTTTTTAATTTAGCAAGTTTCTATTTACGTATTTAGCTCAACTGAATGCGTTATTTCATTATTCATAAATCAATAGTATTCCACAATTAATTTATACTATTTATACAAGAGTTATCAAACCTAACTTTGAATTTAAACAGCAACACCTATAAATTAGGATTGATATAGAGTAGGCACTCTTTAATCTGGCAGGTTTACGACTAGGGCTATGCTCAACTATCGAAAGAAAATATAGTTTTAACGAGAATACCAAAGAAAAATATAATAAACATAAATAGTTTTATTAAAAAAAATCTATTTGAAGATCTGTGAAGTGCTCTAACAAAATAAAATAATCTAACTAAAAGATTTTATTTTGCCGAGAGTCTGTTGAATCATAAAGAGAAACAAAGAGGTTATCCTCTGCTTGATGCAAATAAACATACACCCATATTGAAGGAGACAATAAAGAGTGTGTCTTCTGCTGGAATTATAAATTTTATTTATTTATAACGAGACTATAGTTTCGGAACACTCTTTTATTGTCTCCTTCAATATATAAAAATTCTGCTACTCTCGGCAAAAACTTTCATTTTAATACACACATACATATTAAATATAGATATGTATGTATACATATTATTTATTTGTTTGAGACTATAGTTTCGAAGGCTTGGCCTTCATCATCACTCTTTTTTTTATTATAAATATTATTTTTCATGGGGTCAGTATCGCGTGGATATTGAAAATTTTTGTTCTTTCTTAGCACAGACAAGCTTAGTCAAAACTATAGTCTCAAACAAATAAATAATATATAAACATATCTATATTTAATATATATGTGTGTTGGTTTATTTATTTGCATCAAGCCAGATGACAACCTCTTTGTTTCTCTTTATAAAATAATCTGCTATAAAGCCTCGTTGGTTCGTACATTCAACATCTCTTTGTAGTCAAATATGACATAAATCGTATCAATTTATTCGTAATTCTTACGCCTCTATGATTTTTCTGGTACAAGAATTCCCTTCCTATCTTTCTTTTACAGCTTCCACTTGTTCTAGTTCCAGCTCAAATACCTTCGACTACAATCCACCCTCAAATAATCCAAAAGTCTATCACGCATTCTTTCCTGATAGGGTGCAAAAGGGTCGATTAAGATATTTTAGATATTCCGCCTCGTGGCATCTTGTTCATAGGAAAATGAAATTTCCTGTAGGGTATGCAACCGGGAGTGAAGTAGGGGGAGATGCTCTCGAGAGGGAGGGATGCCTCAACGCGCCAAGTGGGGAGCGATTAGGAACAAAAAATAATAATCTAGTATTTCTACAAAAATTATTTAAAACGGAAATGAATTTTAATAATACATCGGAAATTGAATAGATATTTTTATTTTTAACCGATTTTGAAAAAAGGAGGAGGTTATCAATTCAACGGAATGTCTGTTTGTTTTGTATTTTTTTTTTTTTTTGTGTTTTTTTTTTTGTTTTTTGTTTGAACATTTATTTCTCTTTACCATGTGGACCGATTTTGATGATTTTTTTTTGCATTGGGATCAGTCTAGTTCCCGATTGGTCCCTGTTTTTTACTTTACCATACAGGGTATGGTCAAGTATTGTAATCGTGCATGAAAAAAGTGTTTTTTTCCTTCTTTTTTTCGAAATATCTCAAAAACGGCTGAAACTATTTTGATTAAAAAAATTGAGCGAAACCATGGCATTTCGCTCTACAAAAAAGCTCTAATAAGTGAACATCGAAAAAATTATATTTTTCGAGATAATAATTGTTTTGTCAAAATGTCTGTTAGTCTGTCCGTCCGTCCGTTAGTCTGTGCGTTATCAAATTTTTGTGGACGAGCTAGCTCAAAAACTAGTGTGAATATCAAAACCAAATTTCACACGTAGTTTTGGTCCATTGAGATTAAGAGCTGATTAGATTTTGGTGCATATCGACCCAAAATTAAGGGGGGTGGAGGGGGGGGTTAAAAATTAAAAATCTAGGCCATTTGAGCAAACTCAACCAAATTTTGTATACATAATCAGTGGGACCCCAGAAGTCTAAAAATGCAAAAACTAACCGCCCAAAATGGGGGGGGGGGGTGTAGGGTCAAAAAATGAAAATCTAGGCTCTTGTACCAAACTCAACCAAATTTTGTATACATAATCAGTGGGCCCCCAGGAGTCTAAAAATGCAAAAACTAACCCCCCCCCCTACATGATTATAAATAATTTTATTAAATATAAGTGAGGGGCCAGGTTGTATGGTAAAGTCAAGTGGATGGCCACATCAGAACACGTCAGCTTATTTTATTGGTATAGGACCTTTTTCATTACACAGCATTACACGCTAATTAATGACAGAAATGTACTTTTTTTAATCACACGTTTTACTTTACCATACAGGGTAAAGCTCTAATAAGTGAACATCGAAAAAATTATATTTTTCGAGATAATAACTGATTTGTCAAAATGTCTGTTAGTCTCAGTTAGTACGTGCGTTACCAAATTTTTGTGGACGAGCTAGCTCAAAAACTAGTGTGAATATCAAAACCAAATTTCACATGTAGTTTTGGTGCATTGAGATAAGAGCTGATTAGATTTTGGTGGATATCGACCCAAAATTAAGGGGGGGGGAGGGGGTTAAAATTTAAAATTATAATATTTTCCAAACTAAAAAACATAAAAAAATGAAATATACCTATAAAATGAGCATATAATAACGGAAATAGTTTTTTTTTCTTGGGCCAAAAATAGGGGGGTTGATGGTGATTGATGTTGATGACTTCAACAAAGTTGACGAAGCGTTAGCAATAAAATACCGATTATCTGCATAAAAATCATAGTCCTTATTTTCTTATAACAACTTTAATAATTTTATCAATGGACATAACTAATCAAAATAAATAAATATTGTTTTGTAAATTAAAGTATTGCATTTAATCATACCTCGTAAATAAAAACATTTGTTTTATTTATGAAAAATTGAATATAAAAAACATAAAAATTCAAAAAAGGAGAGATTTTCTCAAAAAGACCAAAAATTGTTAGATATATACCCAGGTAACACACAATAACTCCTCCAGAATATTCTAAGAGAAGATTTAAATGTCCTTAGAATATCCTTAGAACTATTCTTAGGATATTGTGGTTACCTGGGTACGAGTGAACCGCGATTGGAATTAGGTGTACACCGTCTTTGGAATTATATGCTTTGGAATTCATTAGATAATCTATTGTCATCTATTGTCTTACTTGGATGCAAGTGGATGAGAATAGGTGACATAGATTGTTACTTTCACTCTATCAAAAACAATACAAATAATGTCGAGATCGTGCGCGTTTCCAAACGGTTCACTGTTGCAGGTCCCAAACCTAAAAATAATCTAAAAGGAGATATCAGACTTTTGAACTAGAATATTCTGAAGATTCCGTACGTGAACCGCGATTGGAATTAGGTGTACACCGTCTTTGGAATTATTTGGAATTACTTTGGAATTCATTAGATAATCTATTGTCATCTATTGTCTTCTACTTGGAAATGAAAGTGGAAGTAGGTGTACACGATTTTAGGTCGCGGTTCACCCCTCGGGTACATATATATATATATGTTGCAGTAAAAACCCGTTTTTAGTAAGAACGGGTTCTTACTAGTTAAAACGCGTTTCACTGAATACCTTTGTGGCAACTAGAATTTACTGATGTTGGTTGAGTTTGGTTCAAAGGTCTAGAATCTTCATTTTTGACCTTCCGCCTCATTTTGGGTGTTTATTTTCAAAAATTTTTAAACGAAAATGTCAAAAATTAGAATCAAAGTTGTAGAGGATGTAATTTTTGACATTTTCGTTTAAAAAATTTTGGAAAATAAACACCCAAAATGAGGCGGAAGGTCAAAAATGAAGATTCTAGACCTTTGAACCAAACTCAACAAACATCAGTAAATTCTAGTTGCCACAGTTAAGGTATTCAGTGAAACGCGTTTTAACTAGTAAGAACCTGTTCTTACTAAAAACGGGTTTTACTGCAACGTTATATAATAATTCGTATTCTAAATAGAGTATGAATAATAGTAAGTGAATAAGGTATAACCCCATATACTAAAGAAATAAAATGCAAATGAAGTTTATTTCCAATTGAGATAAAAGTTAGAAAAACACAAAATATTTGAATCTGTCTATAGTAAAATAAAAGGGCGAAATGCGCCCCCCGCACGACCCAATTAGAGTGTCGGTTGACGTCCCTCAGCTCGCACTCCTCTGTTTTCAACTTTATTATTTGATGAACTTGATATCGTGTTGAAAATGAGTAGAAAGACCGAAAAAGCGAGCAACGATTAACACTGGTAAATTAATTATTAAATTAATTGTGAATGTTTTATGTTTGTTTTCTAACGAGACATGGTCACTTAATTTACGCTTTCATCGTCATTAATAATTATGATTTGATAAACGTTAGTACAGCTCGTCGATCTTTTATTTCACACATTTTCGATTTCGAAAAAAAAGGAGGATAAAAAAGAAAACGATAATGATTTTATCAAATAGAAATTCAATTCTTTGGTTTCGATTTTACAAAAACTTTCTGGTTGGTTTCCTTGTCTGAATTCCGATACCCACGATAACCCAAGAACAGGAAAGTCAAAAAGTTCTTTTGTATCAATATAGTACCTACTGATTAGATTTTGCAATATCTGGTTCAAAAGGCAGAAAATATTTTTTGAATTATTCTATTGAGATTTTAAGAGGATGTTATAGTATAGCCATAAATGAACAATTTATATTTAAGTTTATTAATAATTACTAGGGCAGCTCTAGTGTACCGAGTCTTGAAAAAGTTTTCACTTTTTTATTATTTAATGTGCGGGTGAGCGATTCTTTCATTAGAATCTGATCGATGAAAATAACTACAAAGAGCGCGGATAGAATGATCTCTCTTTCTTTAGAGCTAAGGTGTATTGCAAGGATGCCAAATACAAGTTCAAACCTGTTTCAGACTATTAGAGATTAATTTCTTAATTTCTATTATTCTAGGAATGGCCTTTTGCACTCGGACCAAAACGATACTCGTTATAGAGAGAGAGAATATTCAATTGGACTTCATTAAAGCAAATACTTTTGCCCAAACATCTTTTAGTTCATCTTTCACGATTAATTTTTTTAATGCAATTTATAGATTTTAAATGAAAGTCATGGGACGAGTACATGTAAATTAATTCACTTTTTAACCTCATAAAATCAAAGTATTTTCCACAAGATAGCTGAAGTGATTAAAATACATCATCATCATCATTGAGTATACAGTCCTAAGACTGGTTTGACGCAACCACCCGTCTCCACTCGGCTCTGTCCCCCGCCAGCTGTTTGACCTCTCTAAATGTCTCGCATCCCATATCCCCAATTATTTGGTTGAAATATTCTAATCTGGGCCTTCCCCTTTTCTTTCCCACCTCCCCCTCCAAGATATCCCTAAGCAGTCCCCCATGTCTCAGTGTGTGCCCCATCATCTGACCTCTTCTCTTCTTCAGACTCTTCCACAAGGTTCTTCTTTCTCCGATTCTTCCAAGAACTTCTTCATTTGTAATTCTATCCATCCATTTGATATTCATCATTCTTCTGTAGCACCACATTTCGAAAGCCTCTAATCTCTTTCTCTCCGCTTCTCTAATTGTCCAGGTTTCACACCCGTACATGGCTATGCTCCATACATATGTCTTCAATAGCATCTTCCTGTTTTCTAAGCTGATTGAGGAGGAGCATAGTAGTTTTTGTTTTGAATTAAACCCCATTTTTGCTTGGGCAATTCTTGATTTAATTTCGTTTTCGCTCCTCCCATCCCATGTTATTTTACTTCCTAGGTAGCGGAATTCCTTAACTCCTAGGTTTCTTGGTTGCCTTAAAATAGGAAATCTGGAGTATTTTTTTCATATTCTTTTCAAATTTTCTAAAGTTAAAAAGCTCCGTAAATTTTAAATTTTATATAACTTTAAATGAATTAGTTGTATAGTATTTATTGAAAATGTTTTTAAAATTTTACAAATTTTCAAATATAACACGGATGAAAATACTCTTGACATTTTGGAATTTGCGGGATGCGTCACATCCACAGCATCTATGGACCGCACGCCACTGATATATTTATATATTTTTAAATATAATTTTCTTATGCGAATTTAGGCATCCAATTGTTAAATAATTAACACAGAATAGTGTGGTTAGCCTAATAAAGTTTATTATTTTTACACAAAATATTTACATTGAATATTATTGATTAGCAAGAGTAAAAATGCCTGACATCACTTTTCAAAAAATAAATTATCACTCCTGTTGTTTGATTACTTTCGAACAATTAATCGATTCCAATGGCCTTTTATTAGAGAGAACAATTCATATATTTAAAATTGGAACAAAAGATAAAAAAATTAATAAATAGATAATTCTATAAGCGAAGTAATCAATGACTTTATGTATTTTTCAACATAATATTATTTCTGATTCTCTGCATTTTTCAACGGAAAGTTCTGTATTTAAAAAGATTCAATATTCCTATTTATTAGTTTGCTAATGGAGATACAAAGCACTACATACACAAAGACAGATAAAGAAAAAAATATTTTTTTTAATGAAAATGATGAGAGAAGGAGTTACACCAAAAAGGTGCAACCTCAAAGGCCTAGGTTGGCCCCTCCATCGTGAAAAGAAGAAGAAAGAATTTTATGGGCTGGGTGGGGGTCGAAGGTATCTGTGGATACAGTCTTAAATAAAGAACTTTTTTTAAATAAGAACGACTCTAATTTTAGTATTTTAGATATAACATGGTTTTATTCAACTTGGGTTTCCTGTTTGTCTGGGTCCAAATCTATAATTCATTTTTAACCTACTTCTACTGAAGGGATTTTCTTACAATCTTGCATACTTAATAATTTTCACTGATAATACAATATTCAATAAAATTTGAATTGATAACTCCGGATTTTCAGAACATCAGACAATCTTAACAATCTGGTAATTAATATTGACATTCGTCCCTTCTCTCAAGCTAAGATTTTTCTTTTGTTAGAATATCCCATTAATGGGGATATCTAGGGACTTGACCTGAGCTCATTTTCGTTACTCTAGCTAAAACAAAACAAATATATCAGAATTTAAAAAAATTGTTCCATCCTTTTTGGAAAATTTCAAAGAAACGGAAAAAAATTCCCGAATTAAGCAGATCCTATTAAAATTCTAAAATATTATTGTCAAAATCTCTATATTCAAAATTTTGTAAATATTCATCAAATGGTCAGGCAGGAAAAATATAATACATTGGGGGGAGGGGGGGACGAACAGACAAAGAAAAAGAAATGTTAAGATCCGAAAAATTTAAATTTTTCAAGAATAAAATACAAATTTTTCAGGAATACAACTTTCTTATTAATATATAATATACCAATGTTACATGTAATGGAAATAAATTAATAATAAAATTAATATATCTATGAACGACTAGATATGTATATGATAAAGTCATGGTGTGCTTAAGTCACCCCATATTTTCTATCAATCTTTTAGAATAAATTATCATAAGAATTTTATATAGATGATCTAATTAACAATATTCTAAATTTGTATTTTATATCTGAATCTAAATTTAAATATAGCATGTATTCTATTATTTTTCATGATAACTAAGAGAGAGTGCCATCATCTTTAACTTTATTTATATCGATTGAGAGATGGCCCGTGCTGGCTTTTTATGACTCCCCTTCGCCATAGATGGCATAATGGACAACATTATCGACCTTAACTGAAGTGTTGAAGCTTGTTGCTGGGTTTAATGTGATGTCTCTTTGAAAACCATCTATCTCGAATCATATGGTATTTTACACTTTGCTCCCGAGCTGATTATCATCTGAGATAAAAGTGTCACGATACATCATTCATCTTTTTTTTATTTA
>JAKCPI010026225.1:0-17168 GCA_023213315.1 Euborellia annulipes | reverse complement strand
CTATACTTCAACGTATTCTCCATAAAAAAAGAAATATGGTGTGATTATTAACACAGCACACAACTTTCCCTTACTTTCGTTATTTGTAAGATGTTCTATGCAGATATTTTTTGGTGACATATTTTTATAATACTTTCCAACACTACATTTGAATTCAAGATGCCACCCTCCCCCAAGTGGGTGTTTAGAAATGTTGATAAAAGCCAAGGGTTGTGAGTTCAAACCCCACGCAGTCCGAAAAATATTTATTTAAATCAGTGTTTTTCAAACTGTGGGTCACGACCCCTATGGAGGCCGCGAAGCCTTACTCGGGGGAGTCGCCGGCAAAAAGAAAAAAGGAAAAATCTACACTACAATAAACACACAATTTCCATGAGAAGGATGGGCTTGTCTTTTTTTTCAAAAATTATTAAATCGTGGTACTATTACTTTCTCTTACCTCTATATATGTTAATATATATAGAAAGAAAGTAGTGTAAAAATTCGATGTCGAGATTTTGATGGATATACACGTTTTGAGGTCCCCTGAACCCAAAAAAGTGGTTTTCGTTACACGGTCTGTCTGTCTGTGTGTCTGTGAACAAAATATCTCTAGAACGAAAAGTGCTAGGAGGTTGAAATTTTATATTTAAGTTAGGCACCCCCATAGGACGTGACACAATACTTTTGAACAAAATCGACCAAAGAGTACTAGTATTTTACTGATGCACTTTTTCAGTTTTTTTTTCGATTTTCTCTAAATTCGCTCCAACAATTTGTTTTAAAATAATTCAAAAATCAATTATTTTTTGGATGCTCTTTCAAATGTATATTCTCATTTTGCCATTGAAATCTTCTGAAGACCACTTTACTCTTGTACTTCAAAGGAAGGATATGAGAAATGGTTGCCATGGTAACAAAATATAAATATTTTCCCATACTTTTAAATTTTACATCTTGAATTCAATTGTACCGTACTGTCAGAAACTAAATACATGTCGACAAAAAAATATGGTGTGACAAGCACAGAACACAACTTTGAATTAGCGAAGGTAAGAGAAAGTTGTGTGCTGTGCGACAATCACACCAGAATTTTTTAAAAATAATAATCAAATCATTATCTAACAGAAGTCTATTAAGTAAAGTACTACAATCCTTTGGGAAAAATTTATTTTTTCGTTTCACGATGCTACCTAGGTTAAAAATCAAATTCCAATCTCGTCGTTCTTTTCGTTCTTGAGATATTTTGTTCACACACACTCAGAGTACCCGCTTTTTTGAACGCTTGAGGCATGAAAATCTCGACATCAAATTTTTGTCTTTGAACCAGATTTATCGCTAAAAAATTTTTTTTTATACACAAAAACTTTATTTTACTAATTCTATTATTGTTTAGTAATTTTATTTTCAACAAACTTTTTTTTTTATTAGATCATCTCTCTTCAATTTTTTTTTGCTTTGTGTAAATTTAATCAATAAAAAAAGAATTAACTTGTCATACGTATGCAATGTCACGAAATTAGCTACACTGTTTGCATTTGTCAGGAAGTGGTGCGGGGGAAGAAGAGAAGAAGAAAGATGAAATTATTTTTTGCCATTGAAAGTTTTATATAAACCAACAAATAATATAATAGTAAAAAAAAGTAAAATCATCTCGAGTGCAAGTATAAATGCAAGAGCGCCTTGAAGTTATGCAAAATCTTTCCAAACAAGTTGAATTGTGTGCCTAGTTAATAGGGATCAGACTCAACCTCACGTCCCCCGCCTATTTACTGTAGATACGAGAAAAAAATCTTTTTACGATTTAGTCCGAACATTTGGACGAATGAAAGAAGTGATGATGCATCATAAGTAAAGTAAACCGAAACGTCACCGTTATATCTTATACTATTTAACGTGTTTATATGTAAGCGTCTAAACGGCTTTAAAGATTTTTTTTTTTTTTTTTTTTTTTTTTTTTTCAAATTTCAAATATATACTATTTTCGGTTCGAATATGTAATTACGCTAGGTCTCATCTTTGGAAAACTTCGAGTACTAGTATTTTACTGATGTACTTTTTTAGTTTTTTTGACTTTTCTCGAAATTCGCATTAACGATTTCTTTTAAAATTTAAATATTTATTATTTCTTCTTCTTCTTTCCTCGCCTGATTATTCCCGGGGAGCGGGGTCGGCGAAAATAAAGGGGTCGGCGGTTCATGGGTTTTTTTTATGACCTGGAAGGAATAGAACAGGCCGGCCCGTCGCACGGACTTACGCCTGTGGAAAAGAGGAAGGAAGATACTGACATGCAAAGAAAAGGACTGCCAGTCCCAGCTCGGGTAGCTCGTGGTCGCCATCCACGTACCCACAAGATGTGGGCCCCTGAGCAACAAATATTTATTATTTGCGATATACAAAATAAATTACGTTTAATCTCGTCTTTGGAAAACTTCGAGTACTAGTACTTTACTGATGTACTTTTTTAGTTTTTTCGACTTTTTTCGAAATTCGCTTTAACGATTTCTTTTAAATATTAAATATTTCCTATTTGCTGTAAACAAAACAATTAAGTTTGATATCTTCTTTGAGAAACCTCGAGTACTAGTACTTTACTGATCTACATTATTTCAATTTTCTCAATATTCCTTTTAAATTTTAAATATTATATATACTATTTCCGGCCAACAATACGAATTTCGCTTTATTTCGTTTGTGGAAAACTTCGAGTACTAGTACTTTATTGAAGTATAAATTTATAATTTTAATTTTATCAAAAGAAAAAAACCACCGAGCTTCATCCGGGAACTTGAACAATATTCAGTGTATTTTCTTTTTCATTCATCAGAGTCGCTACTTCACTAACATATTGATATTATATTTAAATAAATTGATTTATGATAAATGAAATTTATTTAGAGAATCAAAAGAGACATATCCTCTTTTTCTTTTGGCCTTCAATATTCTGGGATCGCGGCTGAACTTGATCTTTTGGCTATTTTTATACAATTAATAACGACAACACTATTCGCATTGAATATTCTTCGACTGCAATGAAAATATATTTACTTTTTATTTGAAGGAAATAAAATGATTTATGAACGTGTATTTGAAAATGTTCATTCTATTTCAAAAGAAACGACATAAACATTCTAGATCAAAGGAGTGATTGAAATTATAAACTGCTAAGGATGAATGATTGAATTCTCAATTACGAGGATATTTTTAATTTCATGAAGTCATTTTTCATTATGAGTAATTAAAATTCATAAATTGTATCCAAAAGTTTTAAATAAATTCATCGGATTGTCTGGACTCCGAAGCCTGACTTTAAGATTATCAATATTGACATTTGACATAACTTCCAATTTCTCGGCCCCGGAGAGGGGGATCATCAACTTGGTTACAGTATTTTTACAATTTCTAATAGAGAAGTTCTAGTACTTTACTGATGTACTTTTTCAATTTTTTCGATTTTCTCAAAAATTCGCTCCAACGATTTTGATTAAAATTCATAAATCAATTATTTTTTAGATGCTCTTTAAAATGTATATCCTCATTTTGCCATTGAAATCTTCTGAAGACCACTTTACTCTTGTACTCCATAGAAAAGATAGGAGAAATGGTTGCCATGGTAAAAAAAATATAAATATTTTCACACTTATAACATTTTTACATCTTGAATTCTAATATATCGGCCAAAACTAAAATATATAAGATTTAAACTTTCGATCGCTGGTTCTCGTTGAAACATTTTCAAAATTAAAATTAAATATACAAATTAAACACTAGGTTATTTGTTTCAAAGGTTTTATTAATTAAAAAATTAATACTTGATACGTATTTCGAAAATTCCTAGTCATCATCAGAAGTGATTACATTCTAATACATGAAATACTTTCAAAGTATCACTTCTGATGATGACAAGGAATTGTCGAAATAACGTGTCAAGTGTTAATTTTTTAATTAATAAAACCTTTGAAACAAATAACCTAGTGTTTAATTTGTATATTTAATTTTAATTTACTAAAATATATGTCGACACAAAAAATCTGGTGTGACAAGCACAGAAAAGTCGTTTTTGGGTTGGAATATTTTCAGATTTTCTTTGTAAAATCTTTCCAAAAAAAGCGATTCCGAAATTGACAGTTTGAATTAATTTCTCTCTACAAATAAAATTTATTACCCATACACAAAAAATTTCTAACTGGCTAGACTGCCAACAAAAATGTAGGAATAAAATTTTTTGACTAAGCGAGATGAATGGATGGGCGGTGCCCAGTTGGAGTGCCTCCCTTTAATAGACATACTACTTTTTAGACTGAAATTTATTACCCCCCCCTTCCCACTTTCTCTCCATCCTGGTAGGAATCGTAATATTTTGTCATGTGGTTGACCTCAGCCCATTTGTAAACATCCGTTAACGAGCTGCCCTTCAATTTAAACAACAAATTTATGTTCAAATGGCAAATGGAGAGTGACGTCACGCCACCTGCTTTTCTTCCCCCCCTCCCCCCCCTCTAATTAATTAAAGATCAATTGATTCTAAAATTTTGATTTTTTTTTTTCCAAAGACTTATTTTTTAGGTCTAAATATTTCTGCTTGGAATCATTAACCATCAATAATCTCTATATCAGTGTTTCCCAATTTTTGAAGTCCACGGCACCTCAAAGGTGCTTTATGAATAACATTACACACTAGGGGCAACCTTCCTTTTTTTTTCTTTTTTTTTTTTTTAAATTTTTTTCCCCCTCCCGTGAAAATTATTTTACCTTTTTTTTTTAGGGAAATGAACTTTTTGCCCCCTATCAAGAAATATTTCTTGCCCTGCCAAAAATTTTTCCTTTGTTTTTTCATCCTCTTTATTTTTTTTTTTTTATTTCTAAATACATTTCTAAATATCTCGCGGCACCCCTTAGGCATTCTCGCGGCACTCTCGGGTGCCGCAGCACACCGGTTGGGAACCACTGCTCTATAACAATAAAAAAAAATAATTTAAAAAAAAATCTGGTTTATGGTCGTTTTGACATAACTTACCTACCCCAACATTTCCAAAATAGCCTCCCTATGAGAAATACATGGTGTTTGTCCCCCCCCCCCCCCCCTTCCAGCCTCAATTTTTAATGCTGAAGGACAAACACCATGAATTTCCCCATAGGGAGGCTATTTTAATGTTGGGGTAGGTAAGTTATCAAAACGACTCATATAATCAATAATAAAGTAATAATTTAAAAAAAAATCTGGCTTTGACTGGTCGCACAGCACACAACTTTCTCTTACCCTAGGGCAAGAGAAAGTTCTGAGTTTGTCACACCAGATTTTTTGTGTTGACATATATTTAGTTCTAACCGAAAACGGTACATTCGAATTTCAAGATGTAAAATTTACAAACAGAAAAATATTTATATTTTGTTACCATGGCAACCATTTCTCCTATCTTTCCTATGAAGAGTAAAGTGGTCTTCAGAAGATTTTCAATGGCAAAATGAGAATATACATTTTAAAGAGCATCTAATTGATTTTTGAATTTTAATCAAAATCGTTGGAGCAAATTTTGGGAAAATCTTGCTCAGGGGCCTACATCTTTCACACTCACCCCCCAGACAGACCATGTCCCAAAAACCACTTTTTTGGATTCAGTGGGCCTCAAAACTTTGTATATCCATCAAAATCTCGACATCAAATTTTTTACATGAATCTAATACTTTTTCTCTCTATATTTTAACATATATATGTAAGAGAAAGTATGCTCTCGGGGCTTGGTGTGGGCCGAAAAGACTGTGTGAATGAGAAAAAAGTGTGAGTGTTTAAAAAAAAAAGAGAAAGTAAAAAACAAATAAACAAATATCACCATAAAATTTCGAACCCATTCATTATTTGATTATTATTTCAAGACATATGTGACGTCACTCTATGTGAACATAAATTTGTTGATTAAATTGAAGGACAGCTCGTTGACGGATATATATCTATATAATAAATTATATACGAATATCAGAAATACATACGCAAGGAGCAAACTTTTGTTGTTTTGTTGTTGTTGATGTTATTTTGTCCAGATGGATGAGAGAATAACATCTGTTTTTACCGAATTGTGTATTAAACTTCTCCTTTCAACTGTTATTTCCCACCTCAAATGTTAACGCCGAATTTCTAGTAACTTTTTTAAACAAAGTCAACAAATAAAAAAAAAAAATTAAATTATAGAAGTTAAGTTACTATTTTATTTCTAAAAAGGCCCCCCCGTCCCTACAGAGGGGAATTTTAAAATTAAAACATTCTTTTTGACATCTAGAATTACCGTAGTCATTTAATTAAATACATTTGAAGTGAAATTTTTATTTGAGCATAAAAAATCTCATTTTGAAGTTCTTGTATAAAAAAAACTTTAATCACCTTTATTTAATAAATAAAAGAGGGATCGCTGATTTCGCCCTCCCGTTTCTTAGTCAAGTGATGAGGGATAATTAGACGGCTTTTAAAATCAAGAAGACACTCTCTTCTACTTAAAGACTCAACTATTATTACTTTACTTTATCCATAACAAGAAAACTTTGTCTTAACAAAAAAAAAAAAAACAATTAATAAACTTTGAAAAAAAAAGTTTAAAATCTCATTTATATTAAATGACTGAAACTTAAACAAAAGATTTTTATACAAAAATATTTATTTATTATTATTATATCGGTATAATTATAAAATCGAGAGATGATTAAAAAGTTTATGGATCGGTGAAATAATTAATTTGATATTTTAGTGGGAAAATAGATAGCGAACGAATCCCTGGATATTTGGTCTCGTTTATTGTTTGTTTAAAAGATATATTGTACAAAATCTGGTGTGACTGCACGCGTAACTTTCTCTTACTTTTGGTAATCGAAAGTTGTGTTCTGTGTTTGTCAAACCAGATTTTTTGTGACGATATATATTTACTTTCCGACAGTACGGTACATTCGAGTAAAATTTATAAATATGGGAAAAAATTTATATTTTGTTACCATAGCAACCATTTCTCCTATCTTTTCTATGGAGTACAAGAGTAAAGTGGTCTTCAGAAGATTTCAATGACAAAATGAGAATATACATTTTAAAAAGTTTCTAAAAAATTTTTTAATTTTAATCAAAATCGTTGAAGCAAATTTTTTGGAAATCGAAAAAACTGAAAAAGTGCATTAGTAAAGTACTCTTTGGCCGATTTTGATTAAAAGCTTCGTGTTCAGGTAGGGGGCGGGGGGGGTTCCCTGAGTGCAAAAAAAATGGTTCCCGCAAAATGGTCTGTCTGTGATCAATTTAAATCATGAAGGAATTGAGCTACGAGGTCGAAATTTTATATACAAGTTAGCTACTCTCCTAAAATGCTTTTAAATAAAATATTGACTGCATCTTATTTCTGCCAAACATATTATCTACAGTCACGATCTGCTATTTAATTTAAGATTAAATAATTTGATGATGTTCAAAAGTGTTGAATAAAAGCGTGGGACACTTTCTCTCTTTTATAGGTACAATGAGGGACAATATTAAGTCCCACCCATGCGTTTTCTACTTGTGATTATTTCATTGTTTAAAAAAAAAAATATTATATATTTTTTAATTGAAACTTCCATGGTTCAAACCTAGAAAATTTTCAATAAAGATTTTCATTTTATTTTATAAAGACAATGAGATAATCACAAGTAAAAAACGCATGGGTGGGACTTAATATTGACCCTCACTGTACTATCATGGTCAATGCTCTGCCGAATTAAAATTAAAATTATCCCACCCAACACAAGGTCTCAGCATCCCTATGCTGTTCAGATCAGTAGGCTACTAATAGAACTAGTCAATTCCAATCTTCCTTTGTCCCCATGACCTCCCGCGATTGGAACAAGCTCCCTGCGTCTAACTTCCCCAAAACCTACAATCTTCAGACTTTCAAGTCTAACCTCAACAGGCATCTTCTCAGTTCCCGCAGTTGAGTTTCCCCTTTATGCTTCTCCTTTATTTATTTTTTTTTTTTAAACTATATTCCTTCTGGCTGCATGGGACCACTGGTCATTATAGGTCTTCGGACCTTATGCATCCATTCCAATGTTTTGTCATTTGAGCTCACACTCTCGATAAATGGCCTGATGATGGTTATATTTCATTCAAACCGAAACTGTTTCCTCAACAGAGAGTTTCATTTCGTGGAGACTAGCCTGGCTGCCCGCTCCTTTAGCCTCTTATTTTAAAATTAAATTGAAATATAATATTAAGATATGAAACAAAATTTAAAAATTTTTTTTCTTTCTTGTTCCAGGTCTCTATTTATACATTCTAGTCGTGAAAACATTCATCGTGGAGAAACTTAAATTACGGATATACATGCTGATAGGCTGGGGTGAGTAATTATCAAATATTTAACTAATAACTAATTGCCTATTTATTTATTGATTGCTCGAGTTCGGTCAACCTTAAGATTATTTATTTATTTATTACCTTTGAAACAAAGAGAAAGAGAGTGCTTAAACGTTTTATTCCATTTACTACAAAGCAAATAGGTGTAGAAAGCCTCACTTTTTTGCCCCCAGAGAGCTTTTGATTAAATAACAACACGAAGGACAGAGAAAAAAGACTTTAATTAATATAAATTATATATAACGTGTATTATATTTTAGTTCAATGAACAGACACAAAAAATAAATATGAGATTACCTGCATGAAAAGGGATTTGCGATTGTATGTTTTTTTCTTTGCAAAATGTTAGCTTTATAAAATCATATTAAATAATTATTTAAAATAAGCGACATATTCCAAGCAAAAAAACAAAATTAACAAGATTATTTAAAGAGGTTTTTCATGTAATTTTTTAATTATTAAAATACAATGAAATGTTATGCTTAATAGAAAGAGAACGAAAAGAAAGAAAAAATCTGGTGTGACTGGCACAACCTTACCCTTCGGTAAGAGAAAGTTGTGCACCGTGCTGGTCACACCAGATTTTTTATTGTCGAAATATATTTAGTTTCCCATAGCACCTTAGTTTCAAACTTGCATTTTAAATGTTGACTGCTTGAAATAAAGTATGGTTATTTTTCAAAATTTTAATCTCATATTTGGATATTTTATACACAATAGAGAATCCTAAATAAATACAAAATTTCGTAAGAATTGTAAAAAAAATTTTAAATCTGTAAAAACTTCCAAAGGGGGACCCCCTTTTGAATCGAAACTAACATACAAATCCCTATAGGGATTTAACATTGGAAGGAAGAGCCGGAAAGTGAATTTGAAAAAAACGGACTTACATCAGCAAAGTGTATTTCAAACAATTTTCCCGAAAAATTTTATTGATATACTTTTTAAAGAGCATCTAAAAAATAGTTGCTTTGTGAATTTTAATCAAAATCTCTAGAGCGAATTTTGGGAAAGAATATCAGTAAAGTACTTGTACTCTTTGGCTGATTTTATTCAAAAGCTTGTTTTCGCGATTCAGGTGGTAACCTAACTTAAATATAAAATTTCAACTAGGAACCGACCGAATATTCGGTTTCGGTTACGGTTTCGGCCAGTTTCGGCCAAAAAGTAGCCGAAACTTGAGTCTTAAAAAAAAAAAGGTCAAATGATTTGCACTTGAAGGAGGAAAAAATTTTTGTCCCCCTAAAAAAAAGGTAAAATTATTTTCACGGAGGGGAAAAAATTTCAAAAAAAAAAATATATACATTTTTTATAGAAAATACAAGTTTCGGTTTCGGTTACGGTTTCGGCCGAAACTAAGGTTGAGGCCGAATATTCGGTTTCGGTTTCGGCTGAAAATCTTGTTTCGGTCGGACCCTAATTTTAACCTCTTAGCTGATTTCCTTTTTCTATTCTATATTATGAACTCAGACTGAGGAACCATTTTACGGGATTCACTTTTTTGGACTCAGGGGGCCTCAAAACGTGTATTTCCATCATAATTTCGGGATTAAGCCTCAGAGCTAATAAAGTTTCGAAGAAATAAATTCCAGCTGTTTTTTTTATAGGATTTTATTAGTATCAAGAGACTAACCTGATGTCGTCCCCCCGCCACTTGCTATTGAATTTAAAACCTAATAATCGACTTTAAACATTTCATATTCCACTATTCGTTGAACCAATAGAAAACTTTTGCTTCATTCTCTTAAGGTTTGTCGAGTTATCTTTCCGTCCTGAAAGGTAAATTTTATAAAAATTGATCCTAAGAAAAAGGGGGAATGAAAATCTCAATACAAGAAAACGTTCTCGTTTTAACCAGTTACGAGTTTTACTTTGATACCATGAAGTTTGTCACATTCATCAAAGCAAGTGTTTACCATGGTATAGGGTAAGAAAAATAAAATATATAATTACGGAGTGTCCGACTGTCCGTCATGGTCTATTTGACCAACTTTTCGTTAGAATTTAGAAATGAAATTCATACGCTCTCAACGAGAATATTATAGTTAATCCTGGAAAAGTACTCCGAACCCCAAATTCCAAAATGTTGACGCTCAAAAATTATTTTAACAAATACAATGATACATTTTGTTATGAATGGTTCGCGTTTCATGTGACCAAAATTTATTTCAATTGGATTGGCTTCCAATCCAGATATTTATATTGTCTGCGGCACAGGCGGGCCCGAGCTATCTGAATGGGACAGGGGGGGGGGGGGGGCGATCCCATCTGCTAGACCAATATAATTTCTTCATATCTTTTCTTTTGCATTAGTGACCACACCAGTTTTTCAATTTATTTATTTATTTTTTAGATGAAATTTGAGCACTTTGCCCTCCCATTGATATTTTAATTAAATTTGTTTTTTATTGAAACATTGGATTAATTATTTATAAATTCGACGGTGTCTCTTTCCCTGTTAATGTTCTCTTGAGATTTGCTGTTATTGTTGTTGTTGTTGTTGTTTTGAAACATCTCATCTGGAAGAGTTAAGAAAACACAAGACAATATTCATAAAATTAAATTTTTTTTTTTTTTTCAATTAAATGAATAATTCAGTGAAAATTCTCTAATAACAAAAAAGTAAATAGCGATCGCGTGAAGACTGACTCAATCTCTTTCTCTCTTCCTGCTTTTGTATTATTATCGTGGCCTAAATAGACAAAAGGAACGGACGGATCTTGAATTATTTCTTAGGGTCTATTGTTACTATATAACCATTCTCTCTACCCTATATACACCTTCGTTTGGAATTCATTGTCCCTGTCGTTTAAATCCTTTTCTGATCAGATAACTTCTTCTATCAACATGCTCTCTTGTTTTAGTAATATTTTTCTTGTGTTATATATATTTTTTTTTATTTTATTATTAAGCTTATTATTTTCATTTTTAGATAAAAAGTTTTTTTTGAGGTGCACGTCTCGGGGTGCTAATTTTGGAGGTTCCAGCGGCCATAATTTTGAAACTATCGACCTCAATTTTTTTTTTTAAATTAAAGCTCTTTAAAATATCTACAACTTATAGAAGCCCTTTTTTTGATTTTCGCAAAAATAAAATTTTTCTTTTAGATTAATCGCATTAAATAAAAGATATTTTTAAAAATTCGCTCTATATCTTATAGATAATTAATTCAGTAATCATTGTGTTAAAAAATAATTTTTTACCCTTAATTAATTAGCTGGAATCTTTCAAATGAAATGGAATAAATCCCTTGTATTCCTATGGGAAAAACTAACGCCATCTCTTGCCGCCTAGAGTAACTCGGTACTGAATCGTCTTCTAACGGCTTTTCGAGACTCGCACCTTAAATAATAAAACACACACTTTTTTCCCATTCTCACTCACATTCACACAGTCATTTCGGCAACTTAGGCCTTATAAGACTTTAAACGATAACCGTTATTATGAAAATATACATATTGGGGGTCCAGGTATTCTTATTTAAGTCATTTGGTATCCAAATGCCTTAAATAAAACCATCGAACTTCCTGGGATCCGAACCCCCCCGACCCTTGGTATACAAGCCAGGCGCGCTACCAACTACGCTAAGCCCAGGAGCATATAAAAAATTTAAAGAAAAATGTTGTCCGAAAAATGTTGTCCGAAATGTCTCCTTTCGGTATTTGGCATCCAAATTCTTCTCTTTTCTTTGCTGTTCTGTTCTTTTCCTACTCGCAACATCAACAGCAACTTCTCTCCGGATTATAGAATATAATTTTTGTTATCGAATTAACAATAACCTATAAAAAAAAATCATTAATTCAGTTTCAAATAAAATATTTATTTTAATCTATCTCTACTTTTAATAAAGTTATTATTCGCATAATTTCGGGCTGATTATTCTACTGAATTTCGTATTTAACTATTCTCTAATTAATGTCAACATGACCTAGTTAAAGTAAATAATTCTATTCTTTCGAACTTAAACACAAAGCTTTAGTTTCACACTGGCAAGTATTGTTCTTATATTAAATAATTATACTTTCATGATTTATATACTTAAACTCTCAAGGTAAACTCGAAGAAGGGGGATCAAAGGTTTTAGGAACCTTCATTTCTCAAGGACGACACTCGAATCCTTCACCGCTTCAAAGAGAGGGAGAGACAACAAAATCTCATTAATATTAAAAGAGAGAGAGATCGAGAGAAGAACAAGAATAAACAAGCTATAATTATTTCTTTAATAAGATGCAAATACTTCAAATTGTTCATTATCAATCATCATATGGATTTCTTCTGATGCTAAGAAAATATTTATTTACCAAAAAAAATATTTACTCAAATCCAGTACTTTCGGTAATCAAAAGTTGTCACACCAGATTTTTTTTGTGCCGACATATATTTAGTTCCCGATAGTATCTTGGGCGTATCAGCTGCCCCCCATCTAAACTTGAAATAAAAAAAAAATAAAAAATCATAGAGTGGTTTTATCAACCTACGCTGCAAGTGAAACCTTTTTTACCGATCGTAGGCGTTTAACTGAAAATTTTCAGAAAATTATTCAATTAAGAGGCAGCGGCGTGAACTAGCCTTTGAGGGCGGAGGGCGAAGCTCAACAGGGGCACCGTTTTTCGTTCGACCTTTTTTTTTAGTGTTGACTCGTTCAGGCTTTTTTTTGTAATTTTTCTCGGATTTGCTGATATAAAACGAATTTATTATGAAATTTCAAAAAAAGCCGTAAATTTTGGGAAAAAGCAGCTTAATGCTCCTGGGGGGGGGGGGGGGGCGAGGACCCCCTTCGCCCCCATCTGGATACGCTACTGATATTAACATATATACAGAGAGTAAGAGAAAGGAAAAAATTGTAATTGTAACGCCCAGCCCTTACACTATTTATCATTTTGGAATTAAATTATAAAGAAGAAATAGGAGGATTCAAGCTGTAATCGGTAATCGAAAGTTGTGTACTGTAATTGTCACACCAGATTTTTTGTGTCGACATATATTTAGTTCCTGACAGTATGGAACATTGGAATGCAGATGTAAAATTTATAAGTGTGGGAAAATATTTATATTTTGTTACCAGGGCAACCATTTCTCTTATCTTTCCTATGAAATACAAGAGTAAAGTGGCCTTCAGAAGATTTCAATTGCAAAATGAGAATATACATTTTAAAGAGCATCTAAAAAATAATTGATTTATGAATAAAAAAAAAAATCGTTTGGGCGAATTTTGAGAAAATCGAAAAAAACTGAAAAAGTGCATCAGTAAAGTACTAGTACTCTTTGGCCGATTTTGATTAAAAGCTTATTTTCACGCTCCCGGGGAGTGTTTAACTTAAATATAAAGTTTCAGCTTCATAGCTCAATTCCTTCATCCTTAAAATTGAACACACCTCCACCCACCCACAGACAGACCATGTCGCGAAAACCCCTTTTTTTACTTTCTCTTAGCCTATATATGAAATATATAGGAGAGAAAGTATTGCGATCATGTCAAAAATTCGATGTCGAGATTTTGATGGATATACATGTTTTGAGGTCCCCTGAGTCCAAAAAAGTGGGTCCCGCAAATTGGTCTGTGTGTGGGTGTGTGTGTGTGTGTGTGTGTGCGTGCGTGTGTCTGTATGTGTGGACAGATTTTTAGCATGAAGGAATTGAGCTACCGGATTGAAATTTTATATTTAACTTAGGTACCTTCCCACACGCTCAAAATAAGCTTTTGAACAAAATCGGCCAAAAAGTACTAGTACTTTACTGATGTACTTTTTCAGTTTTTTTCGATTTTCTCAAAATTCCCTCCAAGGATTTTTTTTTAAAATTCAAAAATCAATTATTTTTTAGATGCTCTTTAAAATGTATATTCTCATTTTGCCGTTGAAATCTTCTGAAGACCACTTTACTCTTGTTCTTCATAGGAAAGATAGAAATGGTTGCCATGGTAACGGAATTTAAATCTTTTTCTTTTTATTAGATTAAAAATCAATTATATTGCCCATTTTTTTCCCTCGGGGCATGGCGTAGAGGTTAGCGTGCTAACCTCGTATACCAAACGTCGCGGGTTCGGACCCCAGGCAGTCCGATGATTTTATTTAAGCCAATTGGATACCAAATGACTTAAATAAAAATGCCTGGACCCCTAATATGTATATTTATCAATAACGGTTATCGTCTAAAGTCTTAAATGGCCTGAGTTGCCGAAAAGACTGTGTGAATGTGTGTGTGAGTGTGAGTGTGAATGAGAAAAAAAGTGTGAATGTTTTAAAAAAAAAAAAAAAAAAAAAAAAAAATCAATTATTATTTAAATTCCCATTTATTTTTAATTTTATTTGTGTCTTTAATTGTTTCAAAGAAAACATATATGTCTCTCTCTCTCTCTCTCTCACTTGCAAACATTATCGTCTCTCTCTACTCTTTTTAAATTCCCTTTCCACCTTATCTTCGCATAGGAACAATGTTAATTTCCTATAGGGATTTGTATGTTAATTTCGATTCAAAAGGGGTCCCCTTTAGAACTTTTTAGGCATTTAAAATTTTTTTTTTCAATTCTTATGAAATTTTGTATTTATTTACGATTCTATATTGTGTATAAAATGTCCAAATATGAGATTAAAATTTTGAAAAATAACCATAGTTTATTTGAAGCAGTCAACATTTAAAATGCAAGTTTGAAACTAAGGTGCTATCGGAAACTAAATATATCTCGACACAAAAAATCTGGTGTGACCAGCACAGTGCGCAACTTTCTCTTACCGAAGGGTAAGAGAAAGTTGTGTGCTGTGCGCCAGTCACACCAGATTTTTCGATTCAAAGGACCTCAAAACGTGAAGATCCATCAAAATCTCGACATCGAATTTTTGACATGAATCCAATACTTTCTCTCATATATATATATTACATATATACATAGGTAAGAGAAAGTAAAAGGAACATATTCCAAAACACCCTGTATATTTCGGTCACTTAAAAATTTATTTTTCCAGTCCGTCAAAACGAATATTTCTGATTTCTTACAATTCAATACTTTCATTACCGTCGTTTAAGTGAAAATATTAATCTTTTCGCTATTGTTTCTGTTTTTCTTAATAGAATGTCTCTCTCACGAATAACGCAACTCTCATTTAAACAGAAACTATTACAGCGCACATATATAAATTTAATTACAACCTAAACATAAAATAAATTAATGAATTAGAACACGGGAATAATAGTAGTGAATTAGGCAGGTATACCTGACTATTATTTTGTTTAGGAAAACATCTAGAGTAAACAAATCCAGACAGGTGGATTGGAATACTAATTCTCTTGTTATCGATTTCTGACAAGAGAAAAGAGATGAGACGCAAAGTGACAGATAAAAAAAAAAAAAAAAAAAACTAAACAATCAATAGAGATTTTGAAGGGGAAATAGAGACTTGTTGGTTGCTAAATGATGGATAAGGTGCTGGCAGCCACAAAAAAAAAAAAAACTTTTATTTCTACTTATGACTGACGAAAAAAATAATCGATTATGGGAAAAAATAATCGATTATACCTTTTTTTTCCTCTAGCAAAAAGCCGACGTTTCGGTCAGACCACTACTCAGAGCTGAAGCGTGTGAACAAAATTCCTCAAAAAGTTCAATTGAATTGAGGAATTTTGTTGACACGCTATAGCCCTGAGTATGGTCTTTAATCTGACCGAAACGTCTCCTTGTAATGGCTAATAAACGAAATAAACGTAGCTGCAATCGCTCTTTTTTTTATTCCTTACTACTAATTTTTTGTTTCAAATTTTTAATTTTGATGGAAATACACGTTTTGAGTCCCCCCAGAAAATCAAACAATGTATATTTTTCGAATCAATTGACTTTTAAAGTAAAAGGAGAAATATTTTTACTTCCCTTTGAATTTTTTTAATCTTAACTTTTTTTTTTCTTCTTCTCAAGATCATAAATAAATTCAACCAAGAGAACAAATTCATTCTTTTCACCAGGGAGTAAAGTAGGTCTGGAGACGAGATTGAACAGAAACAAAAAAAAAGTTTAAATAAACTTTAGAAAGAATAATCTATAGTTATTTTATAGAGCGGCGGACCTAGCGTGTCCCTCAATTAAAAGTGACTACATCAGCCTATAACTATAATTTAAAAAAATGGGGGAGGGGGAATTGTTGATTAACAACTTAAATATTTGTTTGCTGTGCGCCAGTCACACCAAATTTTTTTTATCGTTTTTATATGCTGAGGTTTTTTTAATTTTTTTTCCTCAAAACTGGAAAATATATGAACTACTTATTCAGTTCAGTAAATTCAATGGATTCAATGAAGTTACTCGTCTCGTTTTGGGAGCAAAGGCTCGAAGCCGAAGATTTATAACATTTTTGTTATATCCGTTCTAAACCTCAAATGATTTAATAAACTATTATTATTACTATTTATTATAATTCGAAGAGAAGTTGCTGTTGATGTTATGGAATGGAAAAAAACAAGTACAGGTGCAAAATGAAGAGAGCCTTTGGATGGGTAAATGCCGAAAAAGGAGACGTTTCGGACAAAATTTATTTGTCCATCTTCAGTCCTCGTTGGCTTATAAATTAATTAAAGACAAAGAAGTCATAGATGATTGGCACGAATTAAAAAAATGTGCGCATGTATATTTTTAGGAAAGATAGGCGAGTGTCAATGTTTCGTGAGTGTCTATAAGATATTATATATCATATCTTATAGACACTCACGAAACATTTGTTATTCGCCTATTTTTATAAAAAATATACATGCGCACAAATTCGTGCCAAATCAACAATGACAACTTTGTGCCTAATTAATTTATAAGTTTAAATGAGGACTCAAAGATGGACAATAAATTTTG
>JAKCPI010026224.1:0-58936 GCA_023213315.1 Euborellia annulipes | reverse complement strand
TGCAAAAACCCCATGTTATTTAGATGGGAATCTTACATCGCTCTGAGGCAGAGGTTAAAATTGAGATAGGGGCTTGAAACTTGGGGGATATTTTTTTTATTTATTTCGAACCATATGAGCCTCTGCCAGCGTAAAAATTCGAAAATACCCAAAATAAGAACCCTGATATATACAAACATTGCTTTCGTTTAATATAATAAAAAAGATAGGATAAGACAAGAATAAATATTCCATTAATACCTATCGGCCACTGCTAGAGGCGCTCCATTAAAAATTAAACAATGTTTTTGTTCTGCCCCTAACGGTAAATTGTTATGTCCAAATACCATTTAGCTTGGAAAAATTCATACAATGAATTATTTTTTTATAATAATTTTACAAATAAATATATATATATATATATTATACTTACATGATTCGTTAATTTTATATTTTTTGATTTTAATCTATATGATGAATTATTAAAGATTTGTTTTTACCAGTAATCTAAAGAGAGCAAACAAATAAATTAATAATAATAATAAAAATAGATAAATAAATAAAAAAAAAAAAACTTACAATTTGCTTGATATATTCCCTTTCAACATGGGAACGTTCAAAACTTTCATAATCAGAATTTGCCTTAAAAAATAATAAATAAATAGATAATTAATTTTATATTATAAATAGATAGAAATGGAAATTAATTGTTATTTTTTCACTTACCTTTGTCTTTTTTGCATAGTGATCCTGGACAAATTGGAACCCAAACCCGGATGGGAAAGATTTCCGGGACACTTTGCCCGAGCGGATAAGATTCGAAAAAATAGAAATTGGCTTTTTCAGATTATTCATTTTTCTTCTATTAATTGTAATTTATTAAAAAGGAGAGAGTCGAATTAAAAAAACAACAAAATAATATCTCGATTCGTTACAAATTGAACTAACAGCGTTTCCGGAAAGCGTGCAAAAATAATTCTGCTTGCAAAGACTGGTTGATTTTGAAAAACAAACAAACAATGGTCACGTAGGTTTGGAAAATAATAAACCCTACAGATGGCAGCAGTGGCGTACCTAGGCATACCAAACGAATTTTAAATACAGGATTTTATCTATCTATCTACTCTTATTAAACGAGCAAAAATTGTTTATATATATTTGTATCTTTGTTCTATTTTGAAAACGGCTCTACCGATTTTGATGAAACCAACTCTATTAACAAGTTTTGAGGATGAGAAAGCGATCTGGCTAGGTCTGGACCTCGACAAATTTCATCTTAATTGATCTTTTCTTAATTAAAGTAATTATTGATAGATGAAAATCTCAATAAAAAAGTTTGTTTACATTTTTTTCAATTATCTTTTATTTATTAATTGGTTTTTTAATTTTAAAACCCACTAATACTTTATAGCAAATATTAATATATATTAACTGAAGGTTTTCTACATTTTATTCGATCGCGACTCTAATGTAGGGAATTTTTGTCAAATATTGAGTGAAAATAATATTTGAACTTATATATTTCTAACTTGAAATAATGATATTAAATAAATTTTAATTTTCTCATTAATATATCAAAGAATAATTGATACGTCAACAAGAATTATTTTGACCGCGCTGATTTGAAAAAAATATTTTTATCTCGCGAGACTCCCCCAATAGCGTAGTCCGCAGTAGTCTCGCGAGATAAAAATATCTTTTTTCAAATCAGCGCGGTCAAAATAATTCTTGTTGACGTATCAATTATTCTTTGATATATTAATGAGAAAATTTAAAATACTGATATAATACAATATTGGTATTATATTAAATTTAGGAATTTTTTTGTTTGTTTTTAATTAACAGGTGTCTAAATCATAACAAAACAGGTGTGTTTACAAATAAAGTGGTTGAAGTGGCTTTTTTTTATATAACTTGGAAACAAATCTTATTTAATTTTATGTTTTTATTTCAGATCCTATACGATTATTTTTTTTATTATTATAACTAGCTATAAATACAACAGCTCGGCAACTTTTTGCTTCAGTTAAAAGTTATATATTAATATTATTTTTAATTTAAAATTCTGATAAAAACCACTGCACCTATGCAAAAACTGGGTGCGGGGTGGGGCTGGGGGTGCAGGAGGTGTGGTGCAGTGGTGGGGGGCCAGGTGCGGGGTTGGGGGTGGAGGTGGAGTGGGGTGCGAGGGGGGGCGAAGTGCGGGGTTTTAGGGGGGGGGTTCGGGGGTCCATATATAGTGTACTATATATATTTGTATTTTTATCAGAATTTTAAATTAAAAATAATATTAATATATAGCTTTTAACTGAAGTAAAAAGTTACCGTGCATCGCTCGGTGGCTCCAGGTCCTCTTGTTAAAAAGCGCGATCAAAACAATTCTCTTTAATGTGTTAATTATTCTTTAATATATTAATGAGAAAATTATAAATTTATTTAAGATTATTATTTCAAGTTAGAAATATACATATAAGTTATTCAGATATTATTTTCACTTAATATTTGACAAAAACCACCTGCATTTTTGATTCACGATTGAATCAAATACAGGAAACATACGGATTAAATATCATCATCATCATCATCATCATATATTAATATAGCATCGTTTTAATGCGTTTTCGGGCAAACCAGCCGACCTATCAATCATCAGTTAACACGCTCAGTGCAACACGTATGTGTAAGGGGGGTGGGCCAACCCCTTAGACATAAAGGGGTAGCTCATCCTCTGGAGAGTCTAAGTTAAGAATATTATTATCTTTATTAAGTATGAATAGTAAGATAGAATGTGCTGAGTCGGCACTAGACTGCCGGCACCTCACGCAGCTGCTAGCAAAACACGGGCGTGGGAAGATATAAGTGGGGGTTGGTGTGCGAGAGCGCACAGCAACGAGGGGCAGGAACCTGGACTTGGCGGGAAGCTGGGAGGACAGAGGTCTGGCCGGAGGGCCGAGTCCCAGGGGGGCAGCATGAGGGTGAGATCTAGCCCAGATAGCAATTTAAACTTGAATCCAACTTGCAACAAGTTTGATGTGTCAAAAGTGGAAGCTTGTGGCAAGTTTGTCGTGGCAAGTGTATACACTTGAGGCAAGTTTGAATCAAACCTCCTAGTTTCCCAGCGACAAGCCTGCACGTTGTTTGTTTTTGCAAAGCATATGCAACTTTGACATAACATGCTTGCATGTTGTTTGTTTTTGCAAAGCATATGCAACTTTGTCTTGATATACTTGCAGGGTGTTTATTTTTTTAAAGTATATGCAACATTGACCTAAGTAAGTTTAACCTACTAAAAGAAAATCGACTATAATTTAAAAAATCAGTTATTTACTTATTGTTCCTTGGAGAATGTCATCTTTAGGTGAATGCCATCAATAGACGATAGGTGCTTCTACCTTATTGGCTGATTCATTGTTAAATTAGAAAGAAGTAAATATTGGGCAGGAAAATACAAGGGAAAAAAATAACAAAAAACAAACCATTGATTTAATCTTTTTTTAATCCTTTTTATTTTATTAAAATTATAAAAAATCAAATAATAAAATATAAAAAAAAAAACACTTTCTCTTTGTCATTTCTTAAATCTTATTTTGTATTTGACCTTTATTTTCTCTCTCTAGTCTGAAACAAATAAACAAGATTACTATATAATATTTAAGACATAAAATTATTAGTGAATTATAGAGTTTTGTCAAACCATCAGATGCTGCAAGGAGCACTCATATATGTAATCTAAAACTTACCTTCTTGTTGAACTTCCCTATGGATAAAGCAAAAATATTTCAGTACAGTAGATATAAAAATAGAGATTTAATAGAAGAATCTTAAGTTCAAAAAAATAAAAAAACATTAAATTATAGATAAATATATTATAAAAGTGGAAAACTTACCCATAACCTCTTTCTCTGTTATTTATTTAGATTTCTTGAAAAATAATATGTATTATCATATATGTATATAAAACTATTGATAATAAAATAAGGATTTTGGAGCTTATATGTCAATGTATAAATAAACTGATATTTCTTTTATTTCTTATATATTTAGGTATATAAGTTGTTTATTTTGAAAGTCCATTCGATTTTCGAGACATGTAAGCCACACTCTAGAATTAAATAAAAATAATTTTAATTTTAATTCATAATAATTTTAATAATACCTCGCAAGTATTCCGCCCGTTTGAATTCTGGATTAAAAAAGTAGTTACTTTTTTTAGGAAATGCTTATAATTATATTAAAAATAAACTAGATTGACAGTTTAACGGTTAAACATAGACTAAACGATTAATATATTTGTGGCTAGATGGCGCCAACGAACAAGCAAGTAAGCAAGTTTGTAGCAAGTTAGATAAAAACTTAATAATTCACCCTTGAACATTCAAGATTGCTGCAAAATTACCACAAACTTATCTTGTCATATTTGACATGACAATTTAAATTCAAACAAAAGTTAAGTTTGCGGCAAGTCCAATTGCTATCTGGGAGGTATCCGAGGGATAATTGGGAATCCTGAGGAAATGGGATGGAAGGCCCTAAGTGTGATGATTGGGTGGGCAAGTAGGTAGAAGGGGTAATATTAAGGAAATATTATTAGAAGTATATGTTTTATAGTTATTAAGTATAGAGTGAAAGCAATGTGATTCTGTCGGATGTAGAGGCGACCCGGTCAGCCAATGAGTGAGTAAATAATGCATTGAATGTCTTAATATTATTATTATAGTTAGTAAGTTTTGTACTTTATAATAATTGTTTTATTGTTTATATTTTGATAGCTAACTGAACTAAATTATGTAACTATATCTGGCTATACCTTTCGAGTCGGAAGGTGAATATGCCATTTTTGTAATATGGCGGAATAAAATTTGTTTTGAATCAATAATAATTACCATGGCCAAAACATAGGTATAAGTTGTCTCTGTAACTATAATCAAGTAATTCCAATTGTTAGCCTTTGGTGAAATTTAGAGTGAATTTTAATTATGTGAGTAACGTAACAATGTAGGCGGGAGTGCTTAGTGTCAGGTGGTCCGAGATCGTGGCGTTTGGCAAATGTCGTGGTGACATAGACGGTAATAGCTTTACCGGGTACAGAAGCCCAAATTAATTAGCTGAAATAAGTACAATTGGAATTGCTTGATTATTTGATTATGACGTAACATTGGCCTTGCAAAGATTTATTATATGAGATAGAAAGTTAATTCAAATATGATTGTTTATCCATATATCTAGTTGTTTATAAATTTCATTATCAATTTATCCTTTATGTATAATTAATCTAATAAAGCCTAATTTATAGATTAATAATCTTGTTCATTATAACTACCTAAGTTGCTTTGCGAATGAGCGCTTCTTGACAAATATTTCAGATTGTCTCCAAATAACGGCCGTAACAGTTGGTAAGGGTTAAGTTATAATAATCTGGGCGCGCGGACGATGGGCAGGTCGAGAAGGGATGACCAGATTGAGTCATGGATGGCAGGAGTCACAAGGCCAGAACAAATTAGGATTCGGAAGGGCGTCAGTAAGTCAGGCTAGCCTTACATATGCAAGAACTTTAATTCATATCTATCTACTCTTATTAAACGAGCAAAAATTGTATATTTATATATTTGTATCTTTTTTCTATTTTGAAAACGGCTCTAACGATTTTGATGAAACAAACTCTATTAAGAAGTTTTGAGGATGAGAAAGCGATCTGGCTAGGTTTGGACCTCATCAAAATTCATCTTAATTGACTTTTTCTTAATTAAAGTAATTATTGACAGATGAAAATGTCAATAAAAAAGTTTGTTTACATTTTTTTTCAATTATCTTTTATTTATTAATTGGCTTTTTAATTAATTTTAAAACCCACTAATATTTTATAACAAATATTATTATATGTTAAAATTAGGAAATTTTAATTATTTTTTTTATTTAATTGTTTTCGGGAAGATGCCCAATTAGCCAGTCCAGTATTCTATCTTCTCGGTTTTTAAAGTTTTACCTTTTTACCTGAATTTTAAATTAAAAATAATATAAATATACAGCTTTTGACTGAAGCAAAAAGTTACCGAGCATCGCTCGGTGCTCCAGGTACTATCTCCTAAACTAATGTAACTTCTATTTTGAAACTTTTAGTGTATTTTCTCTATACTTTAAACTTTATTTTGAAATTAAAATAATATAAAAAAAAAAAAAAAAAAACGGACGGAGTTATCAAAGTTCTGATTTGAAATGTTTACTTCCGGTTTTGAATATGAAAAAAATTCAATATCGAATCTCTGATTTCATAATTTTTTTTTTTTTTTTTTTTTAATGATATTGATGAGAGAAGGAGATACACCAGAAGGTGGATCCCCTAAAGGCTTGTATGGGCTGGCCCCTCAATCGTGAAAAGAACAGAGTAGAAGGAAAAGAAGCCGGGATCACGAGCCAATCTCAGAAACTTAGATACAATTCAATATCCAATTTACTAAGGTTTTAGGGGCTTCGAGCAGTGGTAAATTCTCCGCGCGATAAATTCGGTTAAATTTATCTCCCACTTAATAATTATAAAGACTAAATAATTAAAAAGAACAGTAAATTTTCTTATACAGGGTGATTCACGGTCGATGGCACGTTAGACGTTTATGGAAAACGGAACGCAGGATTTTTCTGAAAATTTAGCACCTTACATTTTCTTACCTGTTCTATCGATCTAAAATATTTTCAGCATTGCGACGTTTCGGCTTCCATCGAAAAGTCGTAGCAACTTTATTTTTTTAAATGGAACACCCCGTATATTAACACGTTTTTAGAACCGCCCTTTTATTAAAATACTTTTTTGTTAATATTGTCCTATACCTATCTCTATCGGTTTTCGAGATAAAAAATAATTTGTGTTAAATATGGTCCAAAACATGGCCCTAATTAAACTTAAATAAATTAGTGCTCTCAATTCATGAAAAGTTGATATTTTGGTGGTAGTTTAGACACACCCGAAGTATTTAATTTACGCCGAAAAATCGACTCCATATTATACAGGGCGTGCTAAGATTACTATTATTTCCGTTATTCATAAAAGGGGTCAAAAGTTCGTTTTTTCAAATGAGACCCCCTGTATATTACTCAATAAATTGAAAGACGAAGAAAAATGCTTTAAGACGATATATCATGTCCCTATACCTAAAACATCAAGTTTTCTTAATAAAGGCGCTTTTTCGTGAAAAATTACTTTTTAATGAATTTAATTTTAACTAACCATGGAAATATCAAGCTTATGACAGTTTGTTGACTATTTATAACTTAATCGTTTATTGACGGTGTTCAAAAAATCTCCCAAAATGATCGCAAATATTGATTATTCAAACGAAGTTCTTATAGTACAAAATAAAAAATTTCATAAGAACTTCGTTTGAATAATCAATATTTGCTATCATTTTGGGAGATTTTTTTAACACTCCTCAATAAACTCTTTATAAGTTACTTATAAATAGTCAACAAACTGTCATAAGCTTGATATTTCCATAGTTAGTTAATTTTTTTTTATTTATTTATTGTCACCGGGAACAAAGCCCATTTAGACAGCACATAAGTAAAGTGTTAGTAGGGTTAGTGAGGGAGCCGAGTTTTTAGCCGGTAGAAATTTTTATTTGCCAGCCAGGATCGAACCCCGGCCTTCCACTCCAACATCGTCATAATCGATCGATGCCGAAGCGAGGCCAGTGCGTTAGCCGGCTCAGCTAACCCGACTCCCTAGTTAAAATTAAATTCATTAAAAAGTAATTTTTCACGAAAAAGCGGCTTTATTAAGAAAACTTGATGTTTTAGGTATAGGGACATGATATATCGTCTTAAAGCATTTTTCTTCGTCTTTCAATTTATTGAGTAATATACAGGGGGTCTCATTTGAAAAAACGAACTTTTGACCCCTTTTATGAATAACGGAAATAATAGTAATCTTAGCACGCCCTGTATAATATGGAGTCGATTTTTCGGCGTAAATTAAATACTTCGGGTGTGTCTAAACTACCACCAAAATATCAACTTTTCATGAATTGAGAGCACTAATTTATTTAAGTTTAATTAGGGCCATGTTTTGGACCATATTTAACACAAATTATTTTTTATCTCGAAAACCGATAGAGATAGGTATAGGACAATATTAACAAAAAAGTATTTTAATAAAAGGGCGGTTCTAAAAACGTGTTAATATACGGGGTGTTCCATTTAAAAAAATAAAGTTGCTACGACTTTTCGATGGAAGCCGAAACGTCGCAATGCTGAAAATATTTTAGATCGATAGAACAGGTAAGAAAATGTAAGGTGCTAAATTTTCAGAAAAATCCTGCCTTCCGTTTTCCATAAACGTCTAACGTGCCATCGACCGTGAATCACCCTGTATAGTATATTACCATGTTTGATTGATGTTTTATTGTAAATTTGTTTAATTGCTTTCAATTAACGCAATTCTTTAGAACTCCATAACCTTACAACCAAACCTCACACCCCAACAAAATTGGTGGGTTCACATTATACCTTCTAAAAGTACAATTAGGCCAAATATGAACAAATTTCAGAAACTTCACATTTTCTCGTCGCCACGTAAAATGCCCCATATATAAACCGAAAAAACAACTTTGACACCCTCAAAAAAAAACAAATGTGCAATACAATAGGGTCCTCCCGTGTTCTGAATTTTGAAATTTTACATAGAAAAATAAAGTATTAATTCCCAAGATTTTTTATCATTCTAAAACAAGATTATTTAGAGAGACCAAATACGATATTTGTTTTGATATATGTACTTTTACTAAACCAATTTATAGACCTGATTTGTAAACTTCTTATCTGTTGTAAGGAGGGCCCTCCTCTGCGTGCCAAATAAATAAATAGTATACCGGGTGAGTTTTTTTATCTTGAGACAGTCTTATAACTCAAAAACAGTGCATTATATGAAAAAAGTTTCAAATAAAAGTTTATTTATATCAAGGGGGAAACTAAACTACGCTATTGTTTGTCGACCTAGAACAAGCTTTCAAGGGTATTTCAAGGTCAAGTTCTGTTTTTTAAATGGAACCCTATATTTTTCTTTACGTCTACTTAATCTACAAAAAAAAACTGAACAACTTTCATAAGAACTATTTTTTTATACGACATCAAATAAACAAAATACATGAATCAATTAGATCTCAAAAAAAATCTTAATAATTATTTTTAACAATTATTCAACTTAATTATCAAATAATAATGATTAAATAATTAATTATTAAATAAATAATTATTAAATCGAAAAGTCACAACAATGAAAATAAGTGTTTATAATGATATTAAAACTTCATTATACTCAGATTTAAGAGATTATTTTCTACTTAATAGAACTAGTTAAAATTCTTGAGTTTAAAAAAGTTTATTTCTCGTGTCAATCCAGTAGATAGTTATATTGTATTACCATAATAAAAATGGAGCATTTTTTATTGAAGACAGAATTGAAATGGTCTTAATTTATGCGGTGAATGTGGAATAAGTGTTATGGGCTAGCCATTAAAATGATGTTAAGTGTATTACTGGATTTTTTTGAGATCTAATTGATTTAATATTTTGTTTATTTGATGTCGTATAAAAAAAATAGTTCTAATGAAAGTTGTTCAGTTTTTTTGTAGATTTAGGATATGTAAAGAAAAATATAGGTTTCCATTTAAAAAACAGAAGTTGACCTTGAAATACCCTTGAAAGCTTGTTCTAGGTCGACAAACAATAGCGTAGTTTAGTTTCCCCTTGATATAAATAAACTTTTATTTGAAACTTTTTTTCATATAATGCACTGTTTTTGAGTTATAAGACTGTCTCAAGATAAAAAAACTCACCCGGTATACAGGGTGTCCCGTATCTACAACGATAAACCGTGAACAGGGGATAGGCCAATTTACGACGGTCCAGAACATAATTTTTTTTTTAATAAAAGTCTCATAGTTTTCGAGTTATAGGCATTTTTTTTGAAAATGGTGAAAATCGCTACCCTGCCCTAAATAATGAGATGCTGTGGCTACAAATTTACATATTTTATTATTCTAATTTTTGTTACGCAATCCTGAATAATCCTGCTATTGACCAGAATTCAAAATAAAACCATAAGTACTATACTTTTGGAGAAAAAAATATTTTTGCCGGACTTATGTTTTAAAAAAATTTTCATCAGCTAACTTTGAATCATCTTTAATGTAAAAAAAGTCTAGTAAACTAGCATGGCAAGTTATTTAAAAAATTGGCCCATTTAGTCGAGATTTCAAAATGGTACAGCACTTTGTACTTCCTTCTTTAGAAAAAAAATATTTATATTTTTTTGGCAAAATTAGCTAATTTAAAAACATATTTTGATAGTGTTTTTTATTTAATATGTTAATCAATTATGTCGCATCTTAATTGAACTAATCTTTGGCTATTAATGGCATTATTAATAGCTATTATAGTATTAATGTCTATAATAGCCAAAGATTAGTTCAATTAAGATGCGACATAATTGATTAACAAATTAAATAAAAAACAACTTATCAAAATATGTTTTTAAATTATCTACATGAAATGTTAACAACGTTCAATTATATTAACGTTATGATAAGAGTAAATAAATATTATATTTAATATTGCCATATTACTATTTAGGTTAAAAAAAAATGATTTCACACTATGAGTGAAATAAGTGACCTAGAATCCTCTAACTCATAGTAAATCAATATTAAATATAATATTTATTTACTCTTATCTTCATTAAAGATGTTTCACCTTGCACCAACACCACAATCTCTACTAATTATATTAACGTTTCTAAATACCTATGTTTTGAGTTCTCTGATTGGCTAATTTGCGCGAAAAAATATGTAAACTAATAAAGGCTCTAATCTGTTTTTGGGCCTTGAAACATTATTTTTAAAAATCATTGTGTGAATTAACAGGTGCTGAGGAAGGGTGGCCACAAACCCGAAACTTTTTGGTCCCAATTGTACACCATCATAGAAAATACACAAAAAATAACATCAGTTTTTTCGGTGCCGCGACATTTCAGCCCCCGACAAAATATTCCCCAGTATAAGGGAGAATACAAAATAGATTAAGTGAGAAGCTTATAATAATAGTTTTGAATAATATAAACAGACTTTCATATTTTGGCGGCTAATAAGCCGTTTGAAAGTGCTGCTGTCTGTCATTAGTTTTCTAGCTAACAATTTTTTATTTTTACTATCTATAATATAGTATTTATCATCTATGTTTACTTATTTATCGTCTATGTTTACATTACACAATTATTGATTGTTTATTAAAAGTGTTATTAATCATTATCGTTATTAAAAATTTTAATTTTCCTCATTAATATACAAACAATAATTGATAGTCAACGAGGATTATTTTGACGTTGATTTGAAAAATATATTTTTATCTCCGAGACTACTGCGATTAGCTATTGGAGTCTGCGGAGTATTAAGTCTGGACCAAGAGAGAAAGATGTGATCCACTTACTACGATCCAACGTCATTTCGCGTATAGCCCGCTAGACATTCGGATGGATCACCAAGTGAATTTGAAATCTCAGATGTTATATATTCGATCTCCCAGCCCAGAGCGCTAGATCTATTAGCATGTATGTTAGATGCTGCCATTAATTAACTTCAGTTAATTATCGTTATTAATTATTATTATAATATTGGGCGAAAATATAGCGCCCCAAACACACCCCGCCCGACGATTGGCTGGTTCGGTTTTCAATGTGTGTTTGATTAGGAAAAAATGGGAGCCCCAAACACACCCCGCCCGACGATTGGCTGGTTCGGTTTTCATTGTGTGTTTGATTGGAAAAAAAATGGGAGCGCGAAACACACCAAGCCCGGACTAAACTTTCGGAGGTTCGGTTAATATATATTAACCGAACCGGAGTCGATTTGCATTACTCATAAGATTCACGAGGGGAAGGGTTATTTTGTCATGAGATATTTTGTCTGAAGGATATTTTGTAGGTGGATATTTTTTCGGGGGCTGAAATGTCGCGGAATCGTTTTTCTCATTTTTTTTACACAACATCCAGTAAAAAACAATTTTCCGAAACACCTCATAACTCTCCATAGATCAATAATTTCCACACGGAAACCTTGGTTTCGAAGACACTGTTTACTTCCATGAGACCTAAAAAATACTATTCATTTATAAAATTAAATTTTACAATTCACTTAAGTTTTGAAAAGAATTATTATTATAATATAGGTAGGTAGGGTTGGTAAATAAATAAAACAAGATGTATTATTTAATAGAAAGGGTTTATTGAGAATAAGTACAGAGGAAGGGTGGCCAGATATGTGACCGGATTCTCGTCGTATGTCATCCGCCCTGATTATCAGAAACTCGGCGCTCAAGTGTCATTATAATCAGGTAGTATTTCCGTAATTACATAAGCCTGATGCTTCCGCGTACACTTATGTAACATGTCGAAACGGGATATCACAACATTATTTTATTATTAATTTATTTATTTATCTTCTGAGGATCTTAATTCTCTTTTTGTGTGTGGAAAATTGAAATATTCTTTGTGTTTTCGGATAAATCATTAGATAATAAAAATAGAAAAGGAATAATTAATAGCTTATAATGTATGTATTCATGCTGACGTGTTCTGATGTGGCCATCCACTTGACTTTACCATACAACCTGAGGTCCCAATGATTATGTATACAAAATTTGGTTGAGTTTGCTCAAATAGCCTAGATTTTTAATTTTTAACCCCCCCCCCCCCTCCAACCCCCTTAATTTTGGGTCGATATGCACCAAAATCTAATCAGCTCTTAATCTCAATGCCCCAAAACTACGTGTGAAATTTGGTTTTGATATTCACACTAGTTTTTGAGCTAGCTCGTCAACAAAAATTTGGTAACGCACAGACTAACTGACATT
Organism: Euborellia annulipes; assembly: GCA_023213315.1. NCBI lineage: Eukaryota > Metazoa > Arthropoda > Insecta > Dermaptera > Anisolabididae > Euborellia > Euborellia annulipes. The sequence goes on along the minus strand of JAKCPI010026224.1, from coordinate 46,063 downwards.
TTGACAAAACAATTATTATCTCGAAAAATATAATTTTTTCGATGTTCACTTATTAGAGCTTTTTTGTAGAGCGAAATGCCATGGTTTCGCTCAATTTTTTTTAATCAAAATAGTTTCAGCCGTTTTTGAGATATTTTGAAAAAAGAAACCCACTTTTTTCATGCACGATTACAATACTTGACCATACCCTGTATGGTAATGTTAAAATGTGTGATGTGTGTTGAGTTGTTTGTAAAGTTATATATATATTGGAAATAATAAAAGGATGGTTTTATTTTTAGGCTGATGATGACATAACTGTAGATGTCGAAACGTCCTGATATAACAATAAAATAAAAATAAATGAAAAAAATATAACCGTGTTATTATTTTTTGAAACAAAGAAAATCAACACCTATTCTAGAAGAGAATTAAGATCCTCAGAAGATAAATAAATAAAATTCTCAGATCCAACCTTGTAAATATTATTTTTTTATTAACGCAGGAGGATTATTTAAGGGACGACAAATAATCCACCATTTCATACTTTCCTTTCTCTCTGGCCAAATCTAACGGTGTTCTATCATAACAATCGGTTAAACTTATGGCGGCCCCCCTTTCGATTAATATTTTCGCTAATTCCAATCCATTATTACGCGCTGCCCAATGTAGTGATGTGTATTCGTTTAGGCTCTGATGGTTGATATCTGCCCCATTGTCCAGCAACTCTTCGACTACAACGATTCTATCTTTCATGGCGGCAACCAGTAAGGGCGTTAAGTTTCCATAAGCCACTGCATCTACATCCACTTTTCTGGACAACAAAAACTTTACAATATCTAGGTGTCCTTGGGGGGATGCCAAATGCAGAGGAGTGTAATTATACCCTATTCTATCGTGCTGATAAATAGAAGTAGGGTCTTTTGCCCACCAATATTTTACCCCTTCTAGGGAGCCTATCGCTGATGCGTGATAAATATCTTCTAGTTCCATCTTGATTGAAATGTTCAAGCAATTCGTAGAATCTAAAATTAAATAAATAAATAAACTTAAATAAAAATGTATATCATTCGCATCCATAAAGGCTAGTTTACACGAGCTTAGTACTAAGCATTAGTACCTATTAACCACTCGAACTAGATGGCCAAGGTTATGCCTAAGGGAAATAGTAAGAAACATACTACAGAGGCCCTACAGGTGATTTCCGGGGTGATGCCAATCCACCTTATGGCAGAGCAACGTAGCCGAGTCTTTGAAGGGGGGATGGAAAAACAAGAATCTGAGGAAGCTGCCCGAAAGAGTTGGATCCAGAACTGGGAGCAGCCGGGGGCAGAAAAAGCAGCCTGGACGAGAATCCTGATCCCAAACTTGGGAGCGTGGCTCGACAGGAGGCACGGCGAGGTGGATTTTTATATCACACAATTCCTAAGCGGGCACGGGTGCTTCTGCTCCTTCTTATCCCGTATTGGGAGAAAGGAAGATGGTGTCTGCTGGTTCTGCGCTGAGGAGGATACAGCGGAGCACACTGTGTTTTACTGTCCGAGATGGGCAGAACATAGGAACAGGCTTTGCCAAGATTTGGCAGCTGATTTTAATAGAGAGACCGTGGTTCTGATCATGCTGGAGAGTGGAGAGGGATGGCATAAAGTCGCTGCCTTCCTGAAATCCATTCTCCAGGGGAAGACATCCCATGAAAGAGAAACGTTAAACGCCGCTCTGAGTACCGGATAGAAAAGGCGATATTCTCGTCACCTGAAGTAATACACTGTGGTCCCAGGTGACGGGGAAATAAGGGGAGGGGAGTTTAGTCAGTCCCTGAAAATGACAGGAACCTGACACTACCCTGAGGCACGTGCCGAGGGGTGTCTTTTTGAAGATTCTCCCCTCCCCTCGAAAAAGAATTTTAGAAGAAGATGGGAGGATTTAGGGCCAGTTGTATGTCGCAAAGTAAATGCTTTTTACCACTAACAAACGGTAGATGGTAAATGGAGCCACTGGGATGGCCAATCAGATGACACGCAGTGACAGTGCCTGTCATCTGATTGGCCATCCCAGTGGCTCCATTTACCATCTACCGTTTGTTAGTGGTAAAAAGCATTTACTTTGCGACATACAACCGGCCTTAAAGTAGTAACAGTGCCCTTGCGCACTGGATTGTATTTAACGTGCAAGTACATAACCTCGAGGTCTTCACAGACACGGCCAACAACACGGCGCACACCGACTTTCGTCAAACTTTGAGCCTTGATTATACCACGTGTGGCATACTCAATGCCGGGAGTTGTATACTCTAGGAATACGTGCATCATAGTGGATATATGATACACCCTCGCCTGTTATGAAACACTCAGTAACTGCCAAGTTAACGACAGCTATCTAGCGAAACTTTCTACCCATACGAATCCTTGCCTTAATACTGGGCTGGAGACAGCGTCTCCATGGCTTTGGCCTCGGTTCCCGTATTACCAGCAGTTTTATAACCTTTGGTTCGGTTTTTGAGCTTTCTCTTGCGTATGGGAGAAATGGGGAGAACCAGAAATACCAACAAAAGTGATGAGCTGAAAAGCTGAGAGGACCAGAGATACTATGGAAAAGGCTATAAACAAAGGGATAGAAGAACATAAAAAATTTTTAAGAAAAAAATAAAAACCGACTTCAAAAAAATTAAATGCAACAAATAAAATACACTAAAAGGTATAAAATAATTATTATCTTATTTAGTTACAACTAAACGACGAAATATTAACATGAAATTACTTTTTGAAGTCGGTGCCAAACAAACTATACCTATAAGCGAGCGTACCCGCCAAACGTACTAAGTAAGATCCGTCGAGTGCGATTCATAAAAGGTATATGTTTGGCACCAACTTCAAAAGTAATTTCATGTTAATATTTCGTCGTTTAGTTGTAACTAAATAAGATAATAATTATTTTATACCTTTTAGTGTATTTTATTTGTTGCATTTAATTTTTTTGAAGTCGGTTTTTATTTTTTTCTTAAAAATTATTTTTATTTTTCTCTTTTTTAGTGATGTTATTAATAGTGATCATATCATCAGAACTTGACCAAATTAATATGACACCATCCCTAAGACACCCCCTTTCGGATAAAAAAAGAACCATCGAAATCGGTTCATAAACAAAGAGGTTAGGTCTAAACAAACCTAATAAAAAAGGTCTAATACCTATGAAAAAAAATCGAAAAAAAATGGGACCAATCGGAAGCTAGACTGGACCCAATGCAAAAAAATTTTCAAAATCGGTTGACAATTGGCGGAGATATGAGGTAACATAGGCACAAAAAAAAAAAAAAAAAAAAAAAAAATGACATTCTACACAGACATATGTACTATATTATGAAAAGTCTTTGAAAACTGATGCATGGTGTGAGAATATCCGCTGAAACGTCTCATAAGTTTTTCATGAAAATAAATTTCGTTAGAATATAAAGAAATTTTATTTCCTTTTTCCTAACGAAGACATTACATCTGCTTTCAAGGTTTTCAAGAGCCTCAAAAAACACCACAATTTATAATTTTAAAACATTATGGTACCATATCTAAGTATAATTCTTTTAAATATGTACTACCTGGTAGCGTGTAATTGATTATTGCTTTATTGAGCCCATTGAAAGGGTTGGAGTCCACTTAATCTTATATGGGCAGCCAGGCTGAAGTTCAAAATGGGACTGGGGAATGTGAGGAAGAGTGACATTGTGTTCTTTCTAAAATAAAAATAAATAAATAAATATTATTAAGATACACTTAAAATTCCATTAATAAAATGATAATAATATATAAGTAAATTTAAAAATAAATAAATTACACGTTCTAATGTGGCCATCCACTTGACTTTACCATACAACCTGGCCCATCTCTTATATTTAATATTTAATAAAATTATTTATAATCATGTAGGGGAGGGGGGTTAGTTTTTGCATTTTTAGTCTTCTGGGGTCCCACGGATTATGTATAGAAAATTTGGTTGAGTTTGGTCCAAGGGGCTATATTTTCATTTTTTGACCCCCACACCCCCATTTTGGGCGGTTAGTTTTTGCATTTTTAGTCTTCTGGGGTCCCACTGATTATGTATACAAAATTTGGAGTTTGGTACAAGAGCCTATATTTTCATTTTTTGACCCTTACACCCCCCCCCCCCCCATTTTGGGCGGTTAGTTTTTGCATTTTTAGACTTCTTGGGGTCCCACTGATTATGTATACAAAATTTGGTTGAGTTTGCTCAAATGTCCTAGATTTCTAATTTTTAACCCCCTTTAATTTTGGGTCGATATCCACCAATCTCAATGCAGGAAAACTACGTGTGGAATCTAAAACAATTCAATCTAATACTTCTTAATTAATCGACATAAATAGGCCTCTCTTTTTTGTTTGTAAGGATTCTTAAGGTAGTTGTTTCACCAAATGGGTTTTCTTAGGATTTTTTTTGAAATTTCGAGAGATTATTATTTAAATACTTCTGCATCGATTGGTGGCAAAACGAAATTTATGAACAATACAGTTCCGGAGATATTAAATTTCAAAAATCGAGTTTTTCAGGCTCTTTAACATTGCACTATACGGGATATCGGAAAATTTACATACATATTTAATTATAATTAAGAAACCCTTCTTACCATTTTTATAAAAAACTAAACCAACATTAAACAATAACCAATACATATTTTAAGACAATTTTGATTCATAGTTACAACACAGTTTCTGAGATAATAAGGAATAAATAATGAAAAATGTATAAAAAAAATTTACACTAAAAACAATTTGGCAACAGCGCATTTATTTAACCAGCGAAAGATGCATGCGCTAGATTTTTTCAAAATTATAATTTTCACAAGTGTAACAGCCGTTGTACAACAGCTTTAAAATAACAAGAACGATTTTTATAGAAATCCTTTAAAATGTATTTTATCTGTCATTTCAATATAAAAATATTCAATCTCTTACAATGGTGCCAAATTTGTCAAACGAGCACGGGATTGGCTAGTATTGGTACATAAACACCAAAAAGTTTTGGGCTTATGAACTATGAATCCTTATTGTCTGTTCTATATACTCTAGCATTAACTTTTTGCTAGTATTGTCGCCCCCTGTCTCGAATACGGCTCTCATCTATGGAGAGGAGCCTCAAAATACTCTCTTGCTACCCTGGATGCAATTCAGAAACGAGCCGTCAGGCTAATTGACGATTCTACCCTCACCGACTCCCTCGACTCGCTGGCTCATCGAAGAAATGTCTCTGCCCTTTCCCTTTTCTATAGATACTATCACGGCAGGTGCTCTGATGAGATAAAATCAATAATTCCCCCCAAAGCATGCTTTGCACGTAGCACGCGTTTTGCCGACTCCCAACACTCTTTCGCGGTCAAATTAGAAAAGTGCCGGACCACTTCATTCGCCAATACATATATCCCCATGACTTCAAGGAACTGGAACTCTCTCCCAGCCTCTATCTTTCCCAGCACCTATAATCTTCAAACCTTCAAAACCGGGGTGCATAGACACCTACGTCTACACCCTCTCACTTAATCAACTTTCCCTTCTCTTCGGTAATGCAAGGGTCTTTCGAGATCCATAGGGGCTGCATCTTTACTGGTGCACCCCTTCTTGCATTCGATTGCATTAAAAAAAAAAAACTCAAAGGATCGTTGCCAAACTTTATCCAAATTCATTTGAAATATTTTTTTTTTTTTTTAATGATATTGATGTGAGAAGGAGATACACCAGAAGGTGGATCCCCTAAAGGCCTGTATGGGCTGGCCCCTCCATCGTGAAAAGAACAGAGTAGAAGGAAAAGAAGCCGGGATCACGAGCCAATCTCAGAAACTTAGATACAATTCAATATCCAATTTACTAAGGTTTTAGGGGCTTCGAGCAGTGGTAAATTCTCCGCGCGATAAATTCGGTTAAATTTATCTCCCACTTAATTTTTATTACCAGACCCTATACTTACAGAAAAAATGTCTGGGTATAGCCGGGAATCGAACCCGAGACCTCCGGGTTGCCAGTCAGTTACTCTGACCATTACACCACGGAGGCGGACATTAATATGTTCTTGAGTAAAGTACTTTAAAATATAATTTTACTAAAAACTTTATTTAACCTTTTTTGTGGTCCCCAAGGTACTTAATTAGGATATTAAATTTCATCAAAATTGGTTAAGTCATTTTCAAGATATTTAGAAAAAACTAAAAAAAGTACTGAAATAAAGTACTAATGTTTGTGGACCGATATGTACCAAAAACTAATCAGCGCTTCATTTTGTTAAACTACTGGTAGGTTTTCAATTTCAATTCAATCGGTGCAACGGTGTGGAAAAAATCGTGGACGAAAAAAACGATAACAACATACATCCATCCATCCCCACGCACTTCCAAAAAAAATCGCACTTTTTGGCCTCTCGACGAGATCCCAGGTAATTTTTGGCAAAACCGTCACGTGCTAAAATTCAATCTAATTGAATACTACAATTTGTGACCTTAATTGAGTCCATGGGTTCCGTAGTCTTTACCTGAGGACCCTTTGAAGTCGCGCTTGCCGCGAGAGCGATTACAATACTTTCCCCATGCTTCGCATTGGATAAAGTAAAAATATTCATGCTCGGACAATGTTGACAGATTTGTCAAACGAGCACGGGATTGGCTAGTAGTGGTACATAAACAGCAAAAAGTTTTGGGCTTATGAATTATGAATCCTTATTGTCTGTTCTATATACTATAGCATTAACTTTTTTGCTAGTATTGTCGCGAAACAACTACCTTAAGCTATCTTAAGCTATCTATACAATTCACAGATATAAATATTCAGAAAACAAAAGATGCTCTAGGATAATTCAGGTGGAATTAAATAAATAATCACGAAATGATTTCTTTAAAAAATGACCAACTTGGTCGTTTCGATTCCCAGTTCAGATGAAACTCTCGACGGGGAATCCCTTCCAAACTGATGGTTGTAATTGGCATGATTAAACGTCGCCGTTGGCTGCTTCCTCCTTAAACCGAGTCGGCAATTCCCTTTAAGGCATTGCAACCTCCAATCGAGATCGCTGTCATCTCAACACATTATCGACCCTTGACAGCTCATCATTCACGATAATAATGCTATTATTAATTATCCAATTCTGTAACAATCTGGTCAGCAGTTATGCAAATTAAGATCGTAATCTGCGAAATCTTATTCATAAATATATTTCCGTATCCAGAGGAAAAGAAATGGATGTATCAGTTTAAAATTTTGAAGGTCCAATGTTTGTTTATTTGATTTTAGATAAGACTTTTTTTGGGCAGTTTCCCGTTCTCATTCAATGATCTTATTGTAAATTCGTAACTTTTCAAACAGGAAATCTTTATTGCTTTCTGAACAAATCTATCCTATGGATAATTGATTTGAATTTAATACAAAAATTTAATTAGATGAACAAATTAAATCATAATTAAAAATGATTTAATTTACATATCAGATCTTTTATCCAGATGAAGAGTTTTAATCATTTTTAAAAGGCGGTTTGTATATCTCCTGATGAACTCTAATTGAGATCAAATAGTCTTAGAAAATAAACTCGAAATAGCTGTTGGATTGAGAACATGGTGACTCTAAATTTAAGTAGAACAGTCAAAGATACATCAATTTGATTTAGGGTTGACAACGAAGAATTACTGTCAATGATATCCAAAAGTTCTGAATATTCTCTTAATCTTAAGAATATCGAAACATATCTAATCAGTTCTCCGCATTAAAAATATAAACATTTTAGTACAAGAATGAATTTTCTAAGATTTTTCGTTATAAAGTTATCGTAGATATCTGAACCCAGACACACAGGTAGAAAAAAATAATGGTTGAAAATTATTTTTCTCCACGTTCCAGACATTTTTCAGCAAAATATGGAAACAAAAAAAAAAATGAACATTTTTGAGTGAATTCAATACTTGAGGGAGGCATGCTTTCGAAAATCCAACGTTAGATGCCTTGAGATATATATATATTTTTGTTAGAAATATATAAGGAATCTGATCTAAAAACGTACTTAGAAAGGTACCACCTTGAAAAACTTTTGTGACAGCTCTATAGGACTTGACAAAGGTTTTGTAGATTTGAGACTAAATTACCAAATTAAGGGAATGCCGTTATAGTTTACTTCTGGTCAAACATCCGAATGTCTGTAAGTTAAATCAGCTAACCGTCAGATAATGTTAGAACGATCTAAATAAAAAGTACAAAAGCCGCAATCTGACAGCTTTGTAGACTCAAACAACATGTTGATCTTCAGCCAAGTTTAAATCGAGGTGGATTAATCGACACTTAATAACCATTTCTTTAAAGTTAGATCTTCATTTTGGTACCAAAATCACCGAAATTATAATACCATTAAAATACCCTTGCCTGCAGATATGGAGTGGAGAAGCCAGAATCCTCTGTGAGTGAAAGTTCTTCAACGACTCCAGTTCATTTATGTCCTCATTTATGGCTTTCGAGAATATTACCGAGAAGGGTCCAGTGCAGTGGATCAACGCAGATGCATTACAGTAATAAGATTTGTAAATCAAGCTCTTATCATTTGAAAGTAATTAAATTTTATTTCCCTCCATTTGGGTGGCCGTTCTGATAAAATTTTACTTTTAATGTGATTTTTATGTCCATAAAGTTGACGTTAAGATCAGTATAATTTTTACTAGCTGTTTTTTTTAGCAATCATGTAATCTATAATATTTTTATGTCTTCTGCCCTAAGGGGAGTTTAATCCTGGTCCTTTTCTTTCCCTAACTTAAATTTTTATATAGTTATAATTCAGAAGGCAAAAATAATGGCGATTTTAGTGTATTTTATGACCAACAAAAAGACATTCAAGGCGAAGAGGGCGAATCGATTTACAATAACAAACACTGTCGATTTCTAACTGAGGAGGCAATCACGTTGGACGGCATATCAAGGCTTTAAATTATCCAAATCTTCTTTAAGTCATTATATGAACCTATCGATGTCATGTTCAAAACCCGAGATTTCGACAGAGAATTCGCAAAATTAAGCAATATGTGAGGCGGTTGGTTCTGAGACGGGTAACCGTCTACAAAATACAATGAGCTCTTGATATTTTTACAGTTTTCCTAATTATAGTCATGTATATTGAAAGTACAATTAAAATTAGATATAACAAATCAGAGGAAAAAAAGGAAACAATTAAACACCGTGTTAAATCATACGACCAATCGCAACGTTTCGCTAATTTATTGTAGCTTCATCAGGCTCTTGATCAAATTATTTTCAAACACTTTGTCATTCAATTTTTTCTTGACATTTAGTATTCATATATATAGTATAACAATCAGAATACATTTACTTTTATAACACCAATATTTGCTTCGAGTAGCAATAGAACTAGACCTTTCCTTTTTTCCTGTGATTTGTCATATCTAATACTGATTATAGAACTGGAACAATAATAATGATTAAAAATTTAAAAATATAAACTACCCGGTAGGATTCACAAATAATAAAGTATAATTATTTGTGAATAAAACCCTAGTAATTTATATTTTTAAATTTTAATTTTAATTGTATTAAATATGTTTCTACATCGAGGGGTGAACCGCGACCTAATATCGTGTACATCCACTTTCATTTCCAAGTAGAAGACAATAGATGAAGGGGCATTATCTAATGAATTCCAAAATAATTCCACATAATTCCAAAGACGTGTACACCTAATTCCAATCGCGGTTCACCCCTCGTTTCACATCTAGAACCTATAGACCTATACCATTCTCCCTGAACAAAATTTATATTGGAAGTAATTTAAGATATTAAAAGGGGATGCAAGGAGTTAAATGATTATAATCTTTAAAGATAAATAAATTATAATATTGCCTGATGGATGATCATCAAAAAAAATATATGAAAAGATTTTGTTTTGCCGAGAGTAGCAGAGTTGTTGATTCATAAAGAGAAATCAAAGAGGTTGTCCTCTGCTTGATGCAAATATATATATATATATATATATATATATATATCATATGGTCCATGGATGCTGTGAATGCGGCGCATCTCTAAAAATTTCAAACATTTAGAGTATTTTCATAAATATATATATAAGGTCGACTTCAAAATTTCAGGAGGATCTTTAAATTTTCAAATTATTATCCGTTATTTCAAATATTTCTATAAAAAACATTTTTTGTTTTGAAAAGTATATTGGTTCTCGAAATGAAATAAAATTGTTGCATAGTTTCAAGGGGCAATTAAAATGAATGATTTTCCGAAAAGGGTGCCGATAGAAGGTTTGAAGTCCCTGCCTGGTATATCTTCCAGTTCAAGCATGTCAAAGACAAGTCCAGACGAGTTTTAGTCGAATAAAAAATTGTTCTCACTGAGGAGTTTTGTTTTTAATTCTTCAAACATTTCTGATAATGGCTCCAATGAATTTCGGTCAATGAAGAGGTTGCTTTTAGTATGTGCTAATGCATCTAATATTTCATTCAAGATTTAAGGAATAATGAATTGTTTAATATTTTTTCAGTTCAAAGATCCAGATAATGGAAAACATATGATGTTAATTTTTTTAATTATTATATATTTAATTAAAATTTATATTTAATTTGTTATCGCAGTTTTTTCTCATATAGATAAAATTTATTTATTTATTTTTTAATTTGATCAGCTGCCAATCTGAATGGACCCTTGCGGATGATAGAGATATAAATATTTAAATTATTATTAAATTGTGATAAAAAATGAAGATAGGAGATTAACAAAAAATGAAATTAAAAAAAATGATTTTTCTCCACGTTACAGACATTTTTCCGAGGGTGAACCGCGACCTAAAATCGTGTACACTTACTTCCACTTCCACTTTCATTGCCGGGTAGAATTCAATGAGATGACAATAGATTATCAAATGAATTCCAAAGACGGTGTACACCTAATTCCAATCGCGGTTCACCCTCGCATTTTTCCAAACAGCGAACAAAAAAAAATGGAAAATGTGTAAGTGAACTCAATAAGTACTTAATCGGTGGCCAGACAATTTAGCTGCCCTCCGGGGTGTATTGAGTAAATAAGTTTTAAGCATAAGTTGCTGCCACAGGACCTGGAATTACACTCTACAGTTCCATTAGCAGTGAATGCAGAACTTTTTTTTGCAATTCCTATGTTGAATTTTGAAACTATGGACCAATGAATTTTTTGACACTTTTTGTCCTCTGGGGATTACAATATCCGCTTTTTTTTTGTTTTAAATTCAGTTTGAAACTATTAAGGGCAGCCCGGTTCCTTCCACCCAGAAGTGACGAAGTGAAATTTGAATTTTTTTCACTTCGGAGATAGAAGCTATTAAATTGTGAAGTACCCGGAAGGCGTTATATTAGGTTGGTGCATAATTATCCGCCGTTTTTTTTTTTAATTTTATTATGAAAAAAGAAAGATAAAAATTCAACAGAAACATGTTTAATTGTTTATTCTGGAGCGTATTCAGCATCTACTTCAATTACTGCTTCCCATTTGCTTGGCAGACAGTCGATTCCACGGGCAAAGAAGTTGCTGTTCTTAGAGGCAATCCATGCTTTAACATCGGTCACCAAGTCATCCAAATCGTCGTAAATTTTATTCACCTGCCAGTTTTTCAGCGAGCGATTGACGTGGTAGTCTGTGGGAGCCTCGGTCGGTGAATATGGCGGATGTGGGAGCAGACCCCATCCCTTATTGGCAATGGATTGCTCGTTTCTTTGCAGCAATTCGGAGAAAATTCGGACACGATCGGCTTTGTTTTTGTCAGAGAGTTCGTGAGGGACCTATCCAGCCAATTTTCATACCTTTCCGAGTTTTTTGAGACGACGCACGATCGTTGAGTGGTCGACGTTGAAGTTTTCAGCCAGCATTCGAGTTGTCAGGCTTTCGTCCTCTTCCACGGCCGCTAGTAGGGCCTGATTGTCGAAATCCGATGGTCGACCTCTTCCTGGATTGTCCTCCAAGCTGGTATTACCTGATTTGAAACGTGCAAACCACTCCCGACATTGTCTTTCGCTAATTGTTCCTTCGCCAAAAAGTTCGTTGAGATCGCGAAATGACTGTGCTGCCTTCCATCCTTTCTCGTAGTGGTACAGCATAATATGACGAATATGAATATGATTTTCGACACGCATTTTCTTAAAGAAATAGAGAAGATTATTTTTATTAAAAAAATAAACAACAACAACAATTACCACTAACGAAAAACGTGCCAATATAAACGGCGGATAATAATGCACCAACCTAATATTAAATTTTTTTAAATATAAATGTGAAAGTAAAAATCTCGAGTGTTTACGACTATTATGTCGTTTTTATGGAGATTATTAAAAAAAAAAAATTGAACAAATATTTAAAAGCAGCCTCCTCGCTAACTCCTCCACATTTCCTTTTCCGAAAGACCAAGATTTTTTTATCAAGTTTCGAGAAGGGAGGCTCCTAAGTTAAAGAAACTGAAGGGGATATCTCTCTATTTACTTTCTGATTCACAGTGTAAATATGGGGGGTAATTTTAACAAAATCTTCCTTAATGAGCTATTCATTCTTTGGCCTCTCTTTCTTCCAACGCTTAGGACATCCAGTGATTTGATTTTTTGTTCCATTCCCTTGGAGTGCGTTTCCTACAGCTCTGTCCGATTGTCAGAGAAATATCTTAATCGGCACCCCTTGTATTTACACCCATAATTTTATTGTCCCGCCTTTCAGAGATTTGTCCACCCTCATCCGAACCCTAGTTGTCTAGTTAGCTCATCTCCCCCCACTGGTTATCTTTGTCTGCAAATCATACGCGAAAAGGCCCCTTTAGGACCGAAACAAAGTAGAAATTCTTGCTAAATGTCTCATTAGATGCGGAAAATTTTATGTTTGACCTGATATTGAACAAGTTACCATCCCCAGCATTAAGGATGAGCAAGTTACAATTTTTCGATATACAAGATACAAGACACCAATTACATAAAAAATTGCGGGGAATTCTTGTGACATATTATATATAACCAGCTGCGAAGCCCGCCTTATGTTGTTGGTTTTAAAAATAATAATTTAAAATTCCTAATTTTAATACATTTTATTTGTCATTAACTATTAGTGGGTTTTAAAATTAAAAAAATCACGTCGGCGTCGTCGCGCAAGCCGATTATAATAAGTATAGATAGAATGATAGATAGATAGTATAAACCTAATATACACGGTGATTTACGGTCGATGGCACGTTATACGTTTATGGAAAACGGAACGCAGGATTTTTTTGAAAAATTTAGCACCTTACATTTTCTTACCTGTTCTACCGGATCTAATTTTTTTTTTTTTTTGGTTTTTTAATGCAATCGAATGCAAGAAGGGGTGCACCAGTAAAGATAGCAGCCCCTATGGATCTCGAAAGACCCTTTGCATTACCGAAGAGAAGGGAAAGTTGATTAAGTGAGAGGGTGTAGACGTAGGTGTTTATGCGCGGTTTTGAAGGTTTGAAGATTATAGGTGCTGGGAAAGATGGAGGCTGGGAGACAGTTTCAGTTCTTTGAAGTCATGGGGACCCTATAAATATATTGGCGAATGAAGTGGTCCGGCACTTTTTCCAATTTGACCGCGAAAGGTGGAAGGAGTCGGCAATCTAAAATATTTTCAGCATTGCGACGTTTCGGCTTCCATCGAAAAGTCGTAGCAACTTTATTTTTTAAATGGAACACCCCGTATATTAACACGTTTTTAGAACCGCCCTTTTATTAAAATACTTTTTTGTTAATATTGTCCTATACCTATCTCTATCGGTTTTCGAGATAAAAAATAATTTGTGTTAAATATGGTCCAAAACATGGCCCTAATTAAACTTAAATAAATTAGTGCTCTCAATTCATGAAAAGTTGATATTTTGGTGGTAGTTTAGACACACCCGAAGTATTTAATTTACGCCGAAAAATCGACTCCATATTATACAGGGCGTGCTAAGATTACTATTATTTCCGTTATTCATAAAAGGGGTCAAAAGTTCGTTTTTTCAAATGAGACCCCCTGTATATTACTCAATAAATTGAAAGACGAAGAAAAATGCTTTAAGACGATATATCATGTCCCTATACCTAAAACATCAAGTTTTCTTAATAAAGCCGCTTTTTTAATAAATAAATAAATAAATAAATCTTTATTCCTCGACCTGCTTAGAGGCACAAGTCCTCGGTGGCTAGGTCCTCCAAACATCAATACAATCTAGCTACAATACATTAACAAACATCAATACAAATTAATTACAACAATTTAACAAATAATAAACAAGTAAAAAAAAAAAAAAAAGAAAAAGAAAAAAAATAGAAATGTATGCTCATTAACAAATAACATGACCATAGATTTCCATCAAAAGACAAAAAGTATTTGAAAATTCCGCCAAAAATAACCCATTTTTTTCGTGAAAAATTACTTTTTAATGAATTTAATTTTAACTAACCATGGAAATATCAAGCTTATGACAGTTTGTTGACTATTTATAAGTAACTTATAAACAGTTTATTGACGATGTTCAAAAAAATCTCCCAAAATGACCGCAAATATTGATTATTCAAACGAAGTTCTTATGAAATTATTTATTTTGTACTATAAGAACTTCGTTTGAATAATCAATATTTGCGATCATTTTGGGAGATTTTTTTGAACATCGTCAATAAACTGTTTATAAGTTACTTATAAATAGTCAACAAACTGTCATAAGCTTGATATTTCCATGGTTAGTTAAAATTAAATTCATTAAAAAGTAATTTTTCACGAAAAAGCGGCTTTATTAAGAAAACTTGATGTTTTAGGTATAGGGACATGATATATCGTCTTAAAGCATTTTTCTTCGTCTTTCAATTTATTGAGTAATATACAGGGGTCTCATTTGAAAAAACGAACTTTTGACCCCTTTTATGAATAACGGAAATAATAGTAATCTTAGCACGCCCTGTATAATATGGAGTCGATTTTTCGGCGTAAATTAAATACTTCGGGTGTGTCTAAACTACCACCAAAATATCAACTTTTCATGAATTGAGAGCACTAATTTATTTAAGTTTAATTAGGGCCATGTTTTGGACCATATTTAACACAAATTATTTTTTATCTCGAAAACCGATAGAGATAGGTATAGGACAATATTAACAAAAAAGTATTTTAATAAAAGGGCGGTTCTAAAAACGTGTTAATATACGGGGTGTTCCATTTAAAAAAATAAAGTTGCTACGACTTTTCGATGGAAGCCGAAACGTCGCAATGCTGAAAATATTTTAGATCGATAGAACAGGTAAGAAAATGTAAGGTGCTAAATTTTCAGAAAAATCCTGCGTTCCGTTTTCCATAAACGTCTAACGTGCCATCGACCGTGAATCACCCTGTATATTATGTTTATTTGCATCAAGCGGAAATCTTCATGATTTCACTTTGCTGAATCATCAACTCTGCTTCTCTCAGCAAAAGAAACTGTTTTCAATTAAATTCTCCAATTAGTCTGTTTCATATCTTAATGGAATAACGTTCTTTGTTCATCTTTATTAGAAATATTATGTAGAATAGTAGAATGTTATTGTTTTTTCTTAAATGAAACTCTTAACAGACCCTTTAAGTTAGATTAATTTTCAATTAAACAAAATTTATGTTCATGTGTTTAGAATATAATTAGAAATTATATAAAAAAATAAGTGAATAAAAAAACAAGATGAGAAAGAACAAATATTGTTGTTGTTGTTGTTATTGCCACTTCAATTATTTGTCCTTCCTGTTCTTGTTTTATTGTTTTTTATCTGTTCTTTTCTCTCTCTCTTTCTTTCTTAATACCGAAATATAGATTTTTATGTTTAAATGGCGATTGACAAAGATTCTCTGGTGAACGTGACTTGTAGCCCAAGGGCGAGATAGAACATGATCAACAGAAATATAAATACACCTCTCAATTCAATCAAAAAACTGAAAAGATGAACATATCTTAGGATTTCTAGCTTTTTTCTGAGATAATTCTGGGACATATAGTATATCCCAAAGCTAAAATATATATATATATGGTCAAAGTTTACTACATCTTTTCCAATTGAAGGGTTTACCTAAAAAAGGACCCAACTAGCAGAAATTACACGAAACTAACTTTATAATTTTTAAGATTATGCAATTAATTGTTATGTTTTATTGGTGTTTTTAAACATTTAGTGCCTGGAGCACCGAGCGATGCTCGGTAACTTTTTGCCTCTAAATAGCTTAAGTTTCAAATTTCAAGGCTCTGCGACTTACCGAAGACGATATAATGAATGAATCGTATGTTTCCTATATTTGATTCAATCGCGAATCGAATGCAGGTGATTTTTGTCAAATATTAAGTGAAAATAATATCTGAACTTATATATTTCTAACTTGAAATAATGAAGTTAAATAAATTTATAATTTTCTCATTAATATATTAAAGAATAATTAACATATTAACGAGAATTGTTTTTGATCGCGTTTTTAAACAAGATATATATTTATATATATATATATATATCGCAAGACTACGCCGGTTGAAGCTATTAGAGTCTGCTGAAATCTTAAGTCTGGACCAAGAGAGAGAGAGAATTCTTATAATATACTATACCATATATATATATATAGTATATTATAAGGAGTGGATCGTTTAATATAATAAGATAAAGATAAGATAAAATAAGATTAGTAGGTACTTGAGGAGCATTTATAAAACAAGGGGGGAGGTGGTTTCGGGGGTGGGGGCGGGATTGGTGTGGGATGGGGGGTGTAGGTGGGGTGGAGTGATGGGGGTTCGAGGCGAGGGGGGATTAATGTATAGCTTTTAACTTAAACAAAAAGTTACCGACCATCGCTCGTTGGCCCAGGTATTAATAGTTAAATGAATAAAAAATATTAAAATTATTTATAATTTATTGGCAAGGACGTGCCCAGTTATGGGCAGGGGGGGCAGCTCTGCCCCCCCCCCTAGAAAAGAAATAAAGCCCATTATGTTGGCAACTAAAAAATAGAACATGTAAAAATATTTCCCCTAATTTATAGCGGCGTATTTTTAAAATAATTTATAATATTAAACTTATAAACTACATATTTATTTCTATTTTATTCATTTATTTCGAACTCGCACCCCCTCTCCCTCGAAACTAATATAAGCTGCCCCCCCCCCCTAGCTCAAATCCTGGGCACGTCCTTGATTATTGGGTTAAATCTTTATTTTTTATCAGAGAAAATCGGTGAACCCACTCTTCGATTTCTTTACCAAAAATATTTATATTTATATAAGAATACTTTATAGAATATTAGAGGTGAATATTAAGGGTTGTTTACCTTTAATGGCTCGACCTATGGTCGATGATGTTGCCTCGTGGGCTTTTTGACACCAAATAAATGAAGAGAATTGAAATGGAAAGAATCCCGTTGCTCGATAAGATAATTGAGCCGGGCAATATCCACGAAACAGATCGATTAGAATTCTTCAAGAACAAGTTATTTTTATTTATTTATTATAATAATTTAACGAAAGAGATTAATTGTGTATGTACATATAGGGCAGTGGTTCCTTAACCATTTTAGAAGTCAGGGAACACTTTTGATTATACAGGGTGGGGCATAAAGATCTACCACATTTTGAAGAGGTATAAAAAAATGAAAAAATTTAACTAGAAAAAAACTGAATATATTTTTGAAAAGAACATAAAATAATTTTTTTTTTAATGTGTTTTAAACATTATATCAGACAAAAAAAGGGGGGGGGGGTCAAAAATGAAAATTCTAGCCCTTTCGACCAAACTCAACCAAATTTTGTATACATATTCTGTGGGCCCCAAAAAGGCTAGAAATGCAAAAACTAACCACCCAAAATGGGGGAGGGTCAAAAATGAAAATTCTAGCCCTTTCGACCAAACTCAACCAAATTTTGTATATCATATTCTGTGGGCCCCAGAAGGCTAGAAATGCAAAAACTAACCACCCAAAATGGGGGGAGGGGTCAAAAATGAAAAATTCTAGCCCTTTCGACCAAAATCAACCAAATTTTTTATACATATTCTGTGGACCCCCAAAAGGGCTAGAAATGCAAAAACTAACCACCCAAAATGGGGGGAGGGTCAAAAATGAAAATTCTAGCCCTTTCGACCAAACTATGTATACAAAATTTGGTTAGTTTTTGCATTTCTAGCCTTCTGGGGGTCCACAGAATATGTATACAAAATTTGGTTGAGTTTGGTCAAAAGGGCTAGAATTTTCATTTTTGACCCCCCCCCCCCCCCCCCTTTTTTGTCTGATAATGTTTAAAATACATTTAAAAAAAATTCATTTATGTTCTTTTCAAAAATATATTCAGTTTTTTTCTAGTTAAATTTTTTCATTTTTTTATACCTCTTCAAAATGTGGTAGATCTTTATGCCCCACCCTGTATAATAATTAAATTAAAAAATAATAATACAAAAATTAAATTAATTTGTAATTTGTAATATTATAAGTAAGTAGATAAAAATGTGTCTTTTTTTTAATAAACCATTAATTAATCTCCAAACAATGTGGCTCGCTTTGAAACAGTTTTATAAATTTGCGGCTCCCAAAGTTAAGGTTAGTGGCCACCCCTGGTATAGAGCCTGATGAAGCCACAATAAATTGGCGAAGCATTTGCAAATGGTCACATGATTTAACACGGTGTATAATTGTTTCATTTTTCCTCCTGATTTGTTACATCTAACGTAAATGTAAGATTCGTAAATATTAATCTGTGAATTAAATTGAAAGTTTCTTTTTGCCGAGTAGCAGAATTTTTATAAATTGAAGGAGACAATAAAAGAGTGTGTCTTCTGCTGGAATTATAAATTTTTATTTATTTATAACGAGACTATAGTCTCGTTATAAATAAATTAAAAATTTATAATTCCAGCAGAAGACACACTCTTTTATTGTCTCCTTCAACTTTAATTTGTGAATTACGAGTCATTGTTTATTAAATTTTAATATATAATGTTAATTTACCTTAAGAAATGCTAAGTTTGTGTTTTTATGTTTTTGATAATTCCGATACATGCGAAAAATTAAAGTTAAGATATTGAATTCTTTTTTTGGGATGTTCAAGTTTTCGAAATTTGAATTTTCAAAAACTATGGTAAAGTTGCCTACAACTCAAAGTGATAGATATTAATAATATAGCTGTAAAAATATCGTCAAACTGAGTCATTAGACAATATAAAACTGGTTTGGTGGGCACCTAAAAGAAAAAAAACTCACTTGCTAAAAGATGACAAATGCTCCGAAATATGCAAACTTTCACTATAAGTTGGAAAGTTTAATTTCGAGAAATTTAGTGATTAGAAAAAAAAAAAAACTCGGGTTTATCTTAAGAAATAATTTTGTTAATTTAAAAAAATAATAAAAACTGAACTAATAATAATTAATAATGATTAATTGTGTGTTGTTGTTTTTTAGCTGAAGTTTGTTCAAGTGATAGTTCAAGTTGTTCTGATTCAACCGATGAAGAAGATTGTACAATGCAAGAATTGGAACGAAAACGGAATTCATCCGCATAGACTGCATCAAGAATTATGGTACAATGATTCAGGCGAGGTAAAAACAAAATTATAATATATATCTTTTAAAAAACAATATTTGAACCCAAGGGACGATTTCGCCCTTTATCATTGGAAAATGAATATAAAACAACAAAAATGTTGACACAATCGCACGTCTTCTGCTCATTGTGGTGAAAAATCATTTAAACCATGTTATTTTTTTCTGTGTGTCTGGATTCAAATACCCACGATAACTTAAAAACGAAAAGTCCTGTGCTAAAATGTTTGAAAAAACTTATCGTTCGAAAATCCAGAAAACAACATTTTTTGAATGGTTTTATTGAGATTTTAAGGTAGTTGTTCCGCCAAATGCGTTTTCTTAGAATTTTTTTGAAATTTATACAGATTATTATTTAAATACTTCTGCATCGATTGGTGGCAAAACGAAATTTATGAACAATACAGTTCCGGAGATATTAAATTGCAAAAATCGAGTTTTTCAGGCTCTTATACATTGCACTATACGGGATATAGGAAAGTTCTACATACATATTATAATTAAGAAACCCTTCTTACCATTGTTATAAAAAACTAAACCAACATTACACAATAACTAATACATTTTTTCTGAGTAACTATTAAGAATTAATAATTATAACTGTATAATGCAAAATTTACACTAGATAGATAATATTAGATATATAGGGTGTTTTTTTTAGAGGTATAGAACTTCGAATTGAAATAAAACACAAGAAAATCGTTTTAATGTCCATCAATTTGGCTTTATTGGAAGGATAATTTTATGCCATTAATGTTTAAATATGATTTCGGGCATGTGGCCGCCGCGGCTGGCTCGAATAAATCCAATTCTACAGGTCCAATTTTCAACCACTTTTTCGAGCATATGGGGCCGTATGTTGGCAATAACGCCACGAATGTTGGCTTCCAAGTCCCCTAACGTTTCTGGTTTGTTGGCGTAGACGAGCGACTTCACATATCCCCAAAGAAAATAATCCAATGGTGTCAAATCACACGATCTTGGTGGCCAATTGACAGGTCCATTCCGCGAAATTATGCGCTCATCGAATGTGACGTGCGCTGTGTGGCATGTAGCGCCGTCTTGTTGGAACCACAACTCATCCACATTCATGCCATCCAATTCGGGAACAAAATAGTCGGTTATCATGGCTCTATACCGGTCTCCATTAACGGTAACTGACTCTCCAGCATTATTTCGGAAGAAGTATGGCCCAATGACTCCACCAGCCCATAGAGCACACCAAACAGTCAGTTTTTGTGGATGTAATGGCGTCTCAAGGGTCTCATGTGGATTCTCTTCACTCCAAATGCGGCAATTTTGCTTGTTGACGTAGCCAACATTCGTGGCGTTATTGCCAACATACGGCCCCATATGCTCGAAAAAGTGGTTGAAAATTGGACCTGTAGAATTGGATTTATTCGAGCCAGCCGCGGCGGCCACATGCCCGAAATCATATTTAAACATTAATGGCATAAAATTATCCTTCCAATAAAGCCAAATTGATGGACATTAAAACGATTTTCTTGTGTTTTATTTCAATTCGAAGTTCTATACCTCTAAAAAAAACACCCGATAGTACCTGGAGGCACCGAGCGATGCTCGGTAACTTTTTTCTTCAGTTAAAAGCTTTATTTTAATATTATTTTTAATTTAAAATTCTGATAAAAAGGTCGATTTTTATTTGAGAGCCGTTTTCAAATTAAAAAAAATACAAATATATATAGTATATTAATTGTTGTCTTTCTTTCAGCTTAATTCAATTATACATATTTCAAATTTGCCGCGCCGCAATTTATTCAATAAATTCTATTTATAAAATACATAGCTATATATAATATATTCAATTATTTCCACACTTATAATAAAGTCTAATTCAAAAATATTCATTTTAGTAAAAGTAAAAAGCAAAGATTTTTAAAATAGTTCTATGGTCTACTGGTAAAGTCTATGCCTCTGATGCAAGAGGTCTCAGGTTCTAATCTGACATGCGGCAAATCATTTTTTTTTATTGAGATTTTCATCTATCAATAATTACTTTAATTAAGAAAAAATCAATTAAGATGAATTTTGATGAGGTCCAGACCTAGCCAGATCGTTTTCTCATCCTCAAAACTTGTTAATAGATTTTGTTTCATCAAAATCGGTAGGGCCGTTTTCAAAATAGAACCAAGATACAAATATATATATATATATATATAAATAAATATACAATTTTTGCTCGTTTAATAAGAGTAGATATATAAAAAAATAAATAAGTTAATTCGCCCAAAGTTACTTGCATTTAAAAAGCTAACAAAGTCATAGTCATTATACACATTATGTGATGGGTTGTGCAGTTAACTAATAAGAAGCCAAACTCTAAAATAATTTTGTTAACTAGAGTACTACCAATTGTTGATTTTTGTACTTTTTATTAAACTTGGTTTGATTATTGACAAAATAAACGTTTTATTTATTGAATTTCTTAAAATGTAAAATACCTACGGGGATCCCGCGGGATTAGCACCAATCCCGCAATAATCCCGCGGGATTGAAAACACTGCGGGATTGCAATCCCTAGTCCAGATCAGTCTCAGACTAGCAGAGATTAATATTTTAATTTCTATTATTCTAGGAACGGCCTTTTTTGACTCTAGCTAAGAAAATATTAAATCGAAACGAATTTCCGATTTCTTAGCTTATTAATCATTTAAAATTAATTATTAATTCACTGAAACTGCAAACAGCGTAGCGAGTATTGAAAAAGTTTCACATTTTCCTTCCAATAACATAAATTGATTTTTGTTTTGTTTCAACAGATGAACGATGGCCCTTTGTGTCGTTGCTCAGCCAAGGCTAAACGATTTGGCATTCGACATGGAATTTATGCTGGAGAGAAATCATTGAAAAAATGCGATCCATTTTCAAATAATGCCGACCGTTTATATCATTATCGGATTACTATTTCACCACCAACCAATTTTTTGGTAAGTTTATTATATTAGAGTAGAGTCCCGAAAACTCGGCACTCGATAACCCGGCAGTCCGGATAACTCGGCCACACCCTGGCAGGGCGAAAAAACCCCATTTTCATGTAGTAAAGGCTCTATGCCTTCATAAAGTACGTACTTTTCCTTTGTTTAAGGGTATTTGGGCAGTTTATTCTCTGTTGTATTCTCAAGCAAACAATACATACAAGTACAGTACTGTATTTTCTGAGGAAACACTCGTACTTATTCTTTTTTAACCCCATTCCCGATAACCCGGCATTTTCACAAACTCGGCCACCCTTCGGTCCACATTAGGCCGAGTTTTCGGGACTCTACCTGGAAGATCGAGTCTTATTTATTTTTTATTTAATCAACCACTTGTTTTGATTCAACCATATGATTAATTTTTATTCAACCACCTGTTAATAATTACAAGTTTAGTTAAAAAAAAATCTACGAAAATGATTTTTTCCAAAGTTAAGACCTGGTTATTTATTTATTTATTTATAACAATTGTACGGGCTATGAGCCCACTTACAGAAAGTAATTACATATTTATAATACAATGAATAGAAAAAAACAAACATATACTTGCTTAAATATTAGAGTTACAATTTATTATAATAGATAAAACAATTATATATTCCAAAAAGTGAATAGTTCAATTTTATTTAAGCAGTCTTAAATTTACACATAAAATATTTCTTAATCTTATCCCTCGAAGTCGCGAATACGTCCACATCCCTATGGTTATTTCCAGTGTCCAGAATCCGATTCATACCGGAATATTTGAGATATGAATATTTATGGCATGGAGTAAAAAACAATCGTGGATTTCGCGTCATGTGCGTATTTATATTGAAAGTGACCATTTCCAGAAGCTGTTATATTGATTCCTCGTCCTCAAAAATAGACAATCAAGTTTTTTTATAATCAAAATTGTTTGAGTCGTTTTTGAAATAAAAATAATATATAGATTTTCATTGACACACCCATTTGTTATCAATTGTAACGTTATTGGGTCACTTATTTCACATTAAAACGTATGTGAAATAAGTGACCCAGTATCCTTAACTCATAGTAAATCCATATTAAATAAAATATCTATTTACTCTTATCTTTATTAAAGATGTTTCACCTTGCACCAACACCACAATCTCTACTGATTATTAACGTTGTATATGGCAAGTTCCTTTATATTTATATATTTGTAATCTAGAATAACAGATTTTTTAGGAACCGGAGATGGAAAATAATGAAATTAATGAAAAAAACTAAAATTATTAAAAATATACAAAAATAATAGATGAATATTAAAAAAATCCCTACATAAAACATTTAAAAAATACTTAAACACTTAAAACATCAAAAACAATAAAAAAAATCAATCAATAAAAATCAAAAACTCTTAAATTGAATTGAAAGTTTTTGCCGAGAGTAGCAGAATTTTTATATATTGAAGGAGACAATAAAGAGTGTGTCTTCTGCTGGAATTATAAATTTTATTTATTTATAACGAGACTATAGTTTCGAGGGCTTTGCCCTCTTCATCAGTCTATTACAATGGATTCACAGGAATTAATTTATGAATTCATAAATTAATTCCTGTGAATCCATTGTAATAGACTGATGAAGAGGGCAAAGCCCTCGAAACTATAGTCTCGTTATAAATAAATAAAATTTATAATTCCAGCAGAAGACACACTCTTTTATTGTCTCCTTCAATCAAAAATCTACATAAAACTAAAAATCTCGGCCAGAAGGAACATGGCCCATTTTTATTTTAATTCAACAATAACAAACCAGATGATTCCATCTCCGGTTCCTAAAAAACCTGTTAATCTAATTACAAATATATAGTTCAATTAAATAAAACATATAAAATTAAAAGTTACCCGAAGATGAGACCCTACCAGATCGATTTCTCGACCCAAAAATCCCCTAATCTGTGGTTTTCATCGAAATCGTTATGGCTATTTTTGAGAAACCGATTGTCTATATACAAGAATTGCTCATTTATTAGAATAAGTACCTGGAGGCACCGAGCGATGTTCAGTAACTTTTTCCTTCAGTTAAAAGCTTTATTTTAATATTATTTTTAATTTAAAATTCTGATAAAAAAGGTCGATTTTTATTTGAGAACCGTTTTCAAATTAAAAAAAATACAAATATTTATAGTATATTAATTAAATTAGGTTGGAGTTGGTGGTGTTTCACAAGGAGAAAAATTAAAATACAAAGATTTTTTTAGTTTACTCTATATATTTCGAGCTCTTAACTCATCGTCAGGAGAACGTCAATGTTCTCCTGACGATGAGTTAAGAGCTCGAAATATATAGAGTAAACTAAAAAAATCTTTGTATTTTAATTTTTCTCCTTGTGAAACACCACCAACTCCAACCTAATTTAATTTTAACAATGTTTCACTATAAACCAACACCGCGTTCCCTAAATTTTAAAAAGTATATTAATTGTTGTCTTTCTTTCAGCTTTTTTTTTTTTTTTTTTTTTTTTTTTTTTTTTTTTTTGGCTTTTCGGTTATGTTAGCCATAAGCCATTTACGATACTATTTATTTTTATTTTTAAATTTGTCTCTACCTCGGGGGTCAGATTTTAGCCGGATGCCTCGAGCCGGAATCGAACTCGGGTCCTCTTGGTTAGCTGGCTGACATGCTACCGCCTAGCCTACCCGACCCCCCTTTCTTTCAGCTTAATTCAATTATACATATTTCAAATTTATTCAATAAATTCTATTTATAAAATACATAGCTATATATAATATATTCAATTATTTCCACACTTATAATAAAGTCTAATTCAAAAATATTCATTTTAGTAAAAGTAAAAAGCAAAGATTTTTAAAATTGTTCTATGGTCTACTGGTTAAGTCTATGCCTCTGATGCAAGAGGTCTCTGGTTCTAATCTGACATGCGTCAAATCAATTTTTTTTTATTGAGATTTTCATCTATCAATAATTACTTTAATTAAGAAAAAATCAATTAAGATGAATTTTGATGAGGTCCAGACCTAGCCAGATCGTTTTCTCATCCTCAAAACTTGTTAATAGATTTTGTTTCATCAAAATCGGTAGGGCCGTTTTCAAAATAGAACCAAGATACAAATATATATATAAATAAATAAATATACAATTTTTGCTCGTTTAATAAGAGTAGATATAAAATTAAGACCTTTAATGAAAAATGTATTTTGTAATTTACAAATTTGAAAATAGCTATTTTTATATTTTGACTAAAAAAAATAAGTAGATATATACTAGTATACCTAATAGTAAATCAAAAATAATTTTTCCTTACGGTCTTAAACAACAAAATCTTACAACAATCAATATAATTATAAATTCGATTATAAACAATCCATTCATTCTATACTAGATCATATATCTTAACAATAAAAATATGCAAAAAATTCTTCTATTTTTTTTATTTGTTTAATTGTTAATTTAATCGATTTTTGGACGGCCTTAAACGAAAAAAAATTCATTATTTACAAACTAATCATTGCATACTAGACCATAATATTTATCTTTTAACAATTTAAAAAGATGGAATAATAAATAAAAGTTTTGTATTTTTTAAGTTTCGTTAAAAAATTTTAAAATTTATTACTAACAAACATTTTATTTATTTATTTTGGATCTGCCTTAAACAAAAAATAAAAAAATACTATTATTTACTATATAAACAATCCATTGCATACTAGTTCATAATTAGACATATACAGGGTGGGGCATAAAGATCTACCACATTTTGAAGAGGTATAAAAAATGAAAAATTTAACTAGAAAAAAACTGAATATATTTTTGAAAAGAACATAAAATACATTTTTTTTTTTTAATGTGTTTTAAACATTATTCAGACAAAAAAGGGGAGGGGGGTCAAAAATGAAAATTCTAGCCCTTTCGACCAAACTCAACCAAATTTTGTATACATATTCTGTGGGCCCCAAAAAGGCTAGAAATGCAAAAACTAACCACCCAAAATGGCTGGGAGGGGCCAAGATGAAAATTCTAGCCTTTTCGACCCAACTATGTTTACAAAATTTGGTTAGTTTTTGCATTCTAGCCTTCTGGGGGCCACAGAATGTATATAAAAATTGTTTGAGTTTGGTCAAAGGGCTAAATTTTCATTTTTTACCCTCCCCCCATTTTGGGTGGTTAGTTTTTGCATTTCTAGTCTTTTTGGGGCCCACAGAATATGTATACAAAATTTGGTTGAGTTTGGTCGAAAGGGCTAGAATTTTCATTTTTGACCCCCCCCCCTTTTTTTTGTCTGATATAATGTTTAAAACACATTTAAAAAAAATTATTTTATGTTCTTTTCAAAAATATATTCAGTTTTTTTCTAGTTAAATTTTTTCATTTTTTATACCTCTTCAAAATGTGGTAGATCTTTATGCCCCACCCTGTATATCTTAACATATTAAAAATTGATAATTAGCTTTTTTTTTTTTCGTTATATCATTTGTAAAAATGTGTTTATTTGTGTTTGTTTGTTTTAGACCAAAACTCTCTACAATAATCAGCCATGATGAACATGAATTTTATTTTCTGAAGGGTTTTCTATGTTCTCTCATTTTCCATCGGAACGTTTGCCAACATACCGAGTTATTCGATTCAATATCGAATATATGATTTTATATATTGAAGAAAAATTTCAGAAAATTTTGCCATAAAAAGAATTGGATTTATTTCGTAAGTAGCTAAGATTATTATATCACTTTCATTAATTTTTTAAAAAAAAGGGTCATTCTCTATTTTCAATTAATATGAACTTTGACAAGGAAAAAACCCACTAAATAATATTTATTTTTTATTGTTAAGGATAAATAAATTGAATTTGCTTCTTTCCAGTAATTTATTTTGTTATTCAAATGGTTAATCCAAATATTTCGAGAGCGTTCTCAGCATCTCTTCCTCAGTGGAAACTGTGGGACCACACAATAGGCAAGTCAGTGAGTTATTATAATTACAGGTGTCAAAAAGTACTCACCCACTCCCCCACCAATGTGCCGACCCCATCAGTTTGTACAGAACATTGATAAAAGCTCGATCACACAACACACACATACATATATATATATACAAATTCAAAATGAGATAACATACGAATATATACAATTATTTACATCTCTTTATAATGAAGTCCAATGAAATTTAAAAAATCAAAAAATAATCAGTACCCGAGCTGGTTTAAATTTAACATGAACTAATTAATGTTAATGACCAGTCAAGGGAAGGTCAACGACCACAAAATTGTCTACGTTTTTTGGCACGCGCAATTAATTAATAAAAAAGCATAAATGTTTATTTATTTGTCATTTCTATTAAAATTTTGTATTCCCTCATTAAAAAGCCCGTGTCTACCTTGTAATTTACTGTGTTTTTCAGGCTTTGTTGGATGAAACACGATTCCTTGAAAAAACGTTTTGTTTTATTTTTTTCATAGTCAATTATATTAAAATTTTCAAAATCAAAATTATGACCCTCAGCTTTTTTATCAATTTTAATGATGCAAAATAACATTTATGCTTTTTTATTAATTAATTCGCGTGCCAAAAACGTAGACAATTTTGTGGTCGTTGACCTTCCCTTGACTGGTCATTAACATTAATTAGTTCATGTTAAATTTAAACCAGCTCGGGTACTGATTATTTTTTGATTTTTTAAATTTCATTGGACTTCATTATAAAGAGATGTAAATAATTGTATATATTCGTATGTTATCTCATTTTGAATTTGTATGTTAATATATAATATATGTATGTGTGTGTTGTGTGATCGAGCTTTTATCAATGTTCTGTACAAACTGATGGGGTCGGCACATTGGTGGGGGAGTGGGTGAGTACTTTTTTGACACCTGTAATTATAATAACTCACTGACTTGCCTATTGTGTGGTCCCACAGTTTCCACTGAGGAAGAGATGCTGAGAACGCTCTCGAAATATTTGGATTAACCATTTGAATAACAAAATAAATTACTGGAAAGAAGCAAATTCAATTTATTTATCCTTAACAATAAAAAATTAATTGAGCCATAGAGAGAGAGAGAGCAGATGATCGATTTATATATTTTCTCCATCTCTGTTTCTTTATTCGTTTAGTGAATAGGTGAAAAAGAGAGAGAGAGAGAGAAAGTAGTAAAAGATTAAATAGATATAATAAAATTTGAAGTTTATTTTATAGTCCCAAGTCTGGATGGAGAGTGATTAAAGAGGAGAGTACGATTTTTTTCATATCATAAAACTAGGAATTGAATTAAAAGCTGAAAATGGGAAAAATTAATTAAACATTTAGGGCCAGTTTCATAAAAAAAAAAAAAAAAAAAAATAGAAATGGATCGATTGAGTAATTGAAAACCAATCGACTTGATTGGGGAATAATGGAATTGAAATAATTATCGGAAAAGAGGTTTTTTTTATCTAATTAGATTTTTCCTCTTATTAAAAACAAGGACTAAAGATGAATAAGGACACTCGATGGTGGAGAAGTAATCTCCGGAATCGAAGCAAAAATACAATGTATACATTAATTAATGTAAAATAATTGGTTTAATAAAATTTATAAAAAAAAAAAAAAAAAAAAAAAAAAATAATCCTCGGCTTACTCAACTCTAGGCTGAGAGTTACCCTGGAGTTCCAAGCAATATTAATTTTTTATTGTTAGGATAAATAAACTGAATTTGCTTCTTTCCAGTAATTTATTTTGTTTTTCAAAAATTTCATTGGACTTTATTATAAGGAGATGTAAATAATTGTATATTTCGCTATGTTGTCTCATTTTAAATTTGTATATATATGTATGTGTGTGTTGTGTGATCGAGCTTTTTATCAATGTTCTGTACAAACTGATGGAGTCGGCACATTGGTGGGGGGAGTGGTTTCCACTGAGGAAGAGATGCTGAGAACGCTCTCGAAATATTTGGAATAACCATTTGAAAAACAAAATAAATTACTGGAAAGAAGCAAATTCAGTTTATTTATCCTAACAATAAAAGACTTATTTTATACTAGATCTGCTCGTAAAATTCCATTTCCTACATCAATGAGATTAATTCTTACCTATCTCAATCCTGACTGTCATGAATCCGGAGACCCAAGAGATAATCATTAAACTTTTTAAGTGGGAGATAAATTTAACCTAATTTATCACGCGGAGAATTTACCACTGCTCGAAGCCCCTAAAACCTTAGTAAATTGGATATTGGATTGTATCTAAGTTTCTGAGATTGGCTCTTGATCCCGGCTTCTTTTCCTTCTACTCTGTTCTTTTCACGATGGAGGGGCCAGCCCATACAGGCCTTTAGGGGATGGACCTTCTGGTGTATCTCCTTCTCACATCAATATCATAAAAAAAAAAAAAAAAAAAAAAAACTATTAATAGCATCCAAACTATTTATATGAATTTTAAAAATGTAAATATTGTTACATAATAATGCAACTGTAGGTATATAATTATGTAAATATAAAAATGTAAAAAAAAAAAAAAAAAAAAAAGTAACTGGCCGAATGGATCCATTTCCGAGGTCATTGAATAATAATAATAAAAAAAATTATGCTGAATGTGGAATAAGTGTTATGGGGCTGCCATTGAAATAGATGCCGAGAGTTTTCCTGATAGGAATACATCCTCCCAAGCTTCATTTTATTGTGTTGTAAATCTGTTAAAAAAAAAAAAACAATAAATGTAAAGACTACGAAGAAACTGAAACAGGCCAAAATAACGAAATTGGAACTGGAATTCATCCAGAAAAAACTTGCAATACACTCTAGAATGTCTCAGAACAGTGTCGCAAAATTATTAAATATTTTTTTAATAATTAATATTTAATCATTATTACTTGATAATTAAGTTGAATGATTGTTAAAAATAATTATTAAGATTTTTTTTTTTGGAGATCTAATTGATTTAATATTTGATGTAGTATAAAAAATAGTTCTAATGAAAGTTGTTCATTTTTTTTTTTTTTTTAGATTAAGTAGACGCAAACAAAAACATATAGGATTCAATTTAAGAAACAGAATTTGACCTTAAAATACCCTTGAAAGCTTGTTCTATGTCGACAACAATGGCGTAGTTTAGTTTCCACCCTGATATAAATAAACTTTTATTTAAAACTTTTTTTCATATAATGCACTGTTTTTGAGTTATAAGACTGTCTCAAGATAAAAAAACTCACCCAGTATAGTAAGTTTGGGTAAGTGCGAACCCATTTTTCAATAGTTCATTTTCTGAAGAAGCTGAATCCCTTATTATCAATTATTTGCATGTAAATTTAAAATCAAAGAGTACATACAGTTTCAAAAACAAGATTAAAATTTTCAAACTCAAAAATCGCATATAAAAACTCTTTAAATAATTCTGAATTTGGACTATTTTTCAAGAAGTTATGAGCGAAAACCCGAAATTTTATTTCTTTTAAACTGGTGATCAAAAAATTTCAAAATTTACAAGGAAGAGTTTTTTTGATGGGTCAATTTTTTGAATGTGTCAAAAAATGAAGGAAATCAAAAATTAAAATTTTTCAATCCGACTCCCCCACCGACCCTCTCCCCAACCCCGGAACTTCTCCCCGCCTCTGATCACCCTCCGCCCACTAAACCTACCCCCTGGACTCCCCACCAATGGAGACCACATTCCCTGGATCCCCACCTTTCCCCATGGATCCCAACCCTCAGCCATGGACCCCACCTCCCAACCCCACATAAGTATGTATATATAGGTACAGACATAGGCACAAATCCCCATTAGTAGCCCCCTGGACCCCCACCCCTTGGGCCCTGTACCTCCTGAAACCCTTATCCCCTGGACTCCTTACCCCCTGGACCCCAACCCCACCTCTGGGGACATATGGTACAAACATACAGGGACAAATGCCCTTTAGTAGTATGTGATGATATAGGTACAGACACAGGCCCTCTAGTACCCCTGGACCCCCACATCCCTGACTCCCCATCTTCAAAGCCCTGCCCCCTGGACCCCAACCCCCATCCCCTGGGGGGGGGGGGGAGAGGGGGGACATAGGTAGATAGATAGATAGGTACAGAGGCAGGCACAAATGCGCCTTTAAGAGTACTCCTATAGGATTATTAATCAGATGTCACTTGCTATTTGCAGTCCATGTTGATTTAAATTTAAAAATAGTGATCGATTTTTATCTAATACTTGAGGATTAACAATTCTACATTGGATTTTTGACCCTTCGATTATTATTGGTAACCATTGCTGAAGACATGGAGGAATCGACTTAAAATAAAAAATAAAGATCGATTCTTATCTACTACTCGAGGAATAACCTTATTGCATCCCATTTTTGATGTTTTGACTATTAATGGCAACCTCTACTGAAAATGTGGAAGAATCGACTTAAAATCAAAAAGACTAAATTCTTTTATGGCAAACAACTCAAACTTTATCAGAACTCAAGTTTTATCAGAAAAAGCATTGAGTGGCCGGTTTTTTTTTTGCTCTTGAGTATATTGTGTTTGTATTATGTTATTATATTGATAATAATAATACGAATCCAAAACATGTTTATTTATTGAAATCGGACTAAAATTGACGGAGTTTTTATTATTAACTATTGAAGGAGTATCGCAAAGAAATATTTGAATTTTGATAAATAAACATGTTTTGGATTTTTATTAACTCTTCTATCGATATAATAATTTGATCATTGACCGTTTAAATGAAATTATATAAAAATAATAAAAATAAATACATTTCATTCTGTTAAATTCCGCAAAGTTTTCTCTATAAAAAAATATAATTAAAATATAATTAAAATAACAACAATATTTCAGGATGACGATAGATGGATTGACAACCAATCGACTTGATTGGGGAATAATGGAATTGAAATAATTATCGGAAAAGAGGTTTTTTTATCTAATTAGATTTTTCCTCTTATTAAAAACAAGGACTAAAGATGAATAAGGACACTCGATGGTGGAGAAGTAATCTCCGGAATCGAAGCAAAAATACAATGTATACATTAATTAATGTAAAATAATTGGTTTAATAAAATTTATAAAAAAAAAACAACAATATTTCCATTATATTTAGTTATAATATAAAAAAAAAATGGTTGTCGACGCCTTTTCTAGACATTCTAAAAATATCCCAGGGATGATCGAAATTTGGATATTTGTGTAGGACATTAAATTCCCTTTCCCGGAATATTTCTAGTTGCGCACTCTTGGAATATTCGGAAAAGGATATTCTCAGAAGATTAACGCCCATACAAATATTCTGTGGATCTTCTGGAGATAATTGGAATATATATGTCCTTTAAATAACTTCTTAGAATATTCTTGGGGATATTGTGTGTACCCTGGGTCAATATTAGGATGGACCAAAATGAAAAATCTACTTTTTCAAACTTTACAGGCCTAGTAGGTCTCGGTTACACGATGTTCGATATTGCTCAAAATTTTCAGTTATTAGTTTTTTTATCTATACGCACAAGTTTCCGGGTTGTCCCGTTGATTTTCGAATAATTTGAAATTCCCCATATACCCTAAAACCACTTTAATGTATATATAATAATTTAAAATTCTCGTTTTTTGTTTTTTTTTCAGAAAACCGTCATTATGATACCCTCGAATGCAGATTCAGGAAACATATTTTGAAAAATATTAATGATTATGCAATCGAATCCAAATATAAAAAGAAATTTAAAAACGTTGAAGGTAAATCATTTTTTTTTATATATATATAAAGCGGTTTGTTCTACAGCATGCGCCGTTTTCCGCATCCAACACGCCAATTCTCTCTATCCAGGAACATCCTGGATTTTTTTTAACTGAACTTAATATAAAACGCTGCCTCGGAAACAAAAAATAAATATCTCAATATCATCTTCTTGTCTTTGTTTTTATCTATATTTTTATTTTTATGTTATTATGTTGAGATACAAAAGTTTATTTATTATTCATATTATTTATTTATATTGTTTTTGCTGTTTATAAATCTTGTAAATGTTTTATCATGAATATAGATAGAATTCTGTTAAATCCTATATTCTAATGTGTAATCTTGTTCAATTTAAGAAGGAAAAGTATTTTTTTAACCGACTTCAAAAAAGGAGGAGGTTCTCAATTCGACTGATTTTTTTTTGTGTCTATGTTACCTGATATCTTCGCCAATTGTGAACCGATTTTGATGATTTTTTTGCATTGGGTTCAGTCTAGTTTCCGATTGGTCCCGTTTTTTTTCATTGGTATTGGACCTTTTTTGTTATGTTTGTTCAGCCATAACTTCTTTGTTTATGAACCGATTTTAATGATTCTTTCTGCGTTTGGTTCAGTATAGCTCCAAGATAGTCAAGATGGCTCTCATCTGTGGAGAGGGGCCTCCAAGCATTCTCTTGCTACACTGGATGCAATTCAGAAGCGAGCAATTAAACTAATAGGAGACCCGGCTCTAACCAACTCACTCGACTCCCTGGCTCACCGAAGAACCGTTTCTGCCCTTTCCCTGTACTACAGATACTATCACGGTGTCTGTTCAGTCGAGCTGAAATCAATTATCCCCCTAATGCCCTCTTTACGAGAAACACGCGGTTTTCAAACGCTCAGCACCCCTTCGCTGTCAAATTGGATAAAAGTCGAACAAGCGCTTTCGCCAACTCTTTTATCCCTATGACCTCCAGAGACTGGAACTCGCTCCCTGCCACCATCTTTCCCGCGACTTATAACCTTCAGCTATTTAAGACCCGTATCCACAGATACCTTCGACCCCCGCCCAGCCCATAAAATTCTTTCTTCTTCTTTTCACGATGGAGGGGCCAACCCAGGCCTTTAGGGGTTGCACCTTTTTGGTGTAACTCCTTCTCTCATCATTTTCATAAAAAAAAGATACCTAATATTTATTTATTTATTTATTTTATGTATGTTCACCGAGAACTTTTTGCCACGTGGACCGATTTCGATGATTCTTTTTTTTATTGGAAAGGGGGTGCCTTAGGAGTGGTCCCATATTAATTTGGTCAAGTTCTGATGATATGATCAATGACGAAATAACGTAAATCTCCAATTCTTATGAGCAAATAATCGAAACTATAATAAAAAGAATCTTTTATAAAAAAAAAATCTTAAAACATTCATTTAAAACCCGCAAACGTTTCGAGAGAATTCCTATATTTATGAATTGAATTTTATTATCATTTTCTGATTCATTCGCCCGACGCTTTCTCTTACGAGATGCATGCAAGGTATTATCTTAAGTCACTATTAATAACATCACTAAAAAGAGAAAAATAAAAATAATTTTTATAAAAAAAAATAAAACCGACTTCAAAAAAATTAAATGCAACAAATAAAATAATAATAACTTAAAAATAAAATAAAATGCACTAAAAGGTATAAAATAATTATCTTATTTAGTTACAACTAAACGACGAAATATTAACATGAAATTACTTTTTGAAGTCGGTGCTAAACAAACTACATATATAAGCGAGCTTACGCCAAACGTACTAAGTAAGATCTTTCGAGTTCGATTCATAAAATGTATATGTTTGGCAATGACATCAAAAAGGGATTTCATGTTAATATTTCGTCGTTTAGTTGTAACTAATTTAGATGCAATTGGATGTTGATGAAAGCAGTCCACGGTGGTTGTAAAAAATAAGACTATAGAGGTTTTATTATTTTACATTTATTTGTTAAACCGACGTTTCGGAGATTTATTCTCTCCTTCTTCAGGGTAACAAAAAGTCAATGAAAGTAGTTCAAAACATAATTACTTTCATTGACTTTTTGTTTAACGAAATAAATGTACAGTCAGTACAACAGTATTATAAAGTCTTATTTTTTACAACCACCGTGGACTGCTTTCATCAACATCCAATTACATATTTATACCAGTCCGTCTCCTAAAGAAAATCTCTATCAACTAATTTAGATAATTATTTTATACCTTTTAGTGCATTTTATTTTATTTTTGGAGTTCTTATTATTTTATTTGTTGCATTTAATTTTTTTGAAGTCTGTTTTATTTTTTTTTACAAAAATTATTATTTATAACGCTGTAATCGATACCCACAGTAAATAAAAGGATTGGGTATGGGCATTAGCATGGCTCCAGCATTAGCTAACCTGGTTATGTATGATTTTCATGAGACGGTGATAGCCCGACTTCGGCCTCAATTTTTCTATCAATATGTTGATGACGCCATAACAGCCATCAACGAAGATAACATTAAAAAATTCCTAAGTGAAATTGATAATTATAATAAAGACATTAAGTTCACATATGAGGTCGAAGTCGATGGTAAGCTACCGTTTCTTGATATGGAGCTAATTAACAACAATAACAATTTACTTATAAACTGGTACAAAAAACCTTATGCGAGTGGTGTAATACTAAACTTCAATTCAAATAGTCCCCCCACTCATAAGATCAACGTAATTAGAGGTTTATTATGGAGAATGCTAAAATTAAGCAATAAATCATTTTTGGAAAGAAAATATAGTCAGATTTAAAAAAAAAATTTTCAAGGACTCTTGTTTCATCCAACAAAGCCTAAAAAACACGGTAAATTACAAGGTAGACACGCGGCTTTTTAATGAGGGAATACAAAATTTTAATTGAAATGACAAATAAATAAACATTTATGCTTTTTTATTAATTAATTGCGCGTGCCAGAAAGCGTAGACAATTTTGTGGTCGTTGACCTTCCCTCGACTGGTCATTAACAGTAATTAGTTAGTTAAATTTAAACCAGCTCTGGTGCTGACCATTTTTCGATTTTTAAATTTCATTGGACTTTATTATAAAGAGATGTAAATAATTGTATATTCGTATGTTGTCTCATTTTAAATTTGTATATATATGTATGTGTGTGTTG
This sequence comes from Euborellia annulipes, assembly GCA_023213315.1. NCBI lineage: Eukaryota > Metazoa > Arthropoda > Insecta > Dermaptera > Anisolabididae > Euborellia > Euborellia annulipes. The sequence goes on along the minus strand of JAKCPI010026224.1, from coordinate 9,690 downwards.
TGTGATCGAGCTTTTTATCAATGTTCTGTACAAACTGATGGAGTCGGCACATTGGTGGGGGAGTGGGTGAGTACTTTTTTGACACCTGTAATTATAACAACTCACTGACTTGCCTATTGTGTGGTCCCACAGTTTCCACTGAGGAAGAGATGCTGAGAACGCTCTCGAAATATTTGGAATAACCATTTGAAAAACAAAATAAATTACTGGAAAGAAGCAAATTCAGTTTATTTATCCTAACAATAAAAAAAATTATAAATTTAACAAAAAAAACTAATAGTAATTATTTCAAGGGGCAATTTTAAATAGTACAGACTAATTAAGACCTACATACGGGGTATCAAACAGACCAACAGACAGATTCAAAACAAATATTAAAAAAAAAACTCACCAAATAATCATTTTCGGTCGAATTTTTATTTCAACTCATCCATCCATGAGTCACTCGTATATATACCCTGTGGGCAGAAAGGCTTAATTAATTGGCGGAAAAGTATATATAATTTTAGACAAAAAACTTAATAGTAATTATTTCAAGGGGCAATTTTAAATAGTACAGACTAATTAAGATACCTACGGGGTGTCAAACAGACCAACAGACAGATTCAAAACAAATATTAAAAAAAAAACTCACCAAATAATCATTTTCGGTCGAATTTTTATTTCAACTCATCCATCCATGGATCACTCGTATATATACCCTGTGGGCAGAAAGGCTTAATTAATTGGCGGCAAAGTATCATAATTTTAGACAAAAAACTAATAGTAATTATTTCAAGGGGCAATTTTAAATAGTACAGAACTAATTAACAGATACATACGGGGTGACAAACAGACCAACAGACAGATTCAAAACAGATATTAAAAAAAAAACTCACCAAATAATCATTTTCGGTCGAATTTTTATTTCAACTCATCCATCCATGGATCACTCGTATATATACCCTGTGGGCAGAAAGGCTTAATTAATTGGCGGCAAAGTATCATAATTTTAGACAAAAAACTTAATAGTAATTATTTCAAGGGGCAATTTTAAATAGTACAGAACTAATTAAGACTACCTATGGGGTGTCAAACAGACCAACAGACAGATTCAAAACAGATATTAAAAAAAAACTCACCTAATAATCATTTTCGGTCGAATTTTTATTTCAACTCATCCATCCATGGATCACTCGTATATATACCCTGTGGGCAGAAAGGCTTAATTAATTGGCGGAAAAGTATCATAATTTTAGACAAAAAACTTAATAGTAATTATTTCAAGGGGCAATTTTAAATAGTACAAAACTAATTAACGTATACATACGGGGTGTCAAACAGACCAACAGACAGATTCAAAACAAATATTAAAAAAAAAACTCACCAAATAATCATTTTCGGTCGAATTTTTTTTATTTTCAGCCGTTTTTTAGATATTTTGAAAAAAAGAAGGAAAAAAACCACTTTTTTCATGCACGATTACAATACTTGACCATACCCTGTATGGTAAAGTAATAAAAATAATTTTTAAGAAAAAAATAAAAACCGACTTCAAAAAATTAAATGCAACAAATAAAATACACTAAAAGGTATAAAATAATTATTATCTTATTTAGTTACAACTAAACGACGAAATATTAACATGAAATTACTTTTTGAAGTCGGTGCCAAACAAACTATACCTATAAGCGAGCGTACCCGCCAAACGTACTAAGTAAGATCCGTCGAGTGCGATTCATAAAAGGTATATGTTTGGCACCGACTTCAAAAAGTAATTTCATGTTAATATTTCGTCGTTTAGTTGTAACTAAATAAGATAATAATTATTTTATACCTTTTAGTGTATTTTATTTGTTGCATTTAATTTTTTGAAGTCGGTTTTTATTTTTTCTTAAAAATTATTTTTATTTTTCTCTTTTTAGTGATGTTATTAATAGTGATCATATCATCAGAACTTGACCAAATTAATATGACACCATCCCTAAGACACCCCCTTTCGGATAAAAAAAGAACCATCGAAATCGGTTCATAAACAAAGAGGTTAGGTCTAAACAAACCTAATAAAAAAGGTCTAATACCTATGAAAAAAAAACGAAAAAAAAATGGGACCAATCGGAAGCTAGACTGGACCCAATGCAAAAAAATTTTTCAAAATCGGTTGACAATTGGCGGAGATATGAGGTAACATAGGCACAAAAAAAAAAAAAAAAAAAAATTCAGTCGAATAGAGAACCTCCTCCTTTTTTGAAGTCGGTTAAAAATATAATTTTTCGATGTTCACTTATTAGAGCTTTTTTGTAGACCGAAATGCCATGGTTTCGCTCAATTTTTTTAATCAAAATAGTTTCAGCCGTTTTTGAGATATTTTGAAAAAAAAAATGAAGGAAAAACCACTTTTTCATGCACGATTACAATACTTGACCATACCCTGATGGTAAAAAGTGAAATTTAATTTCCCCGGAATTAATGTAAGGTGAAACCCCTCTGATTTACAGGGGCTATTGTTATAGGTACCAGGTGTGTAACATATGCTATTTAAGAGAATGTGTAACATTGATATTAAATGATTTGGCTTTAACATGAACAAATCCCAGTTGGAACCAACAAACATTGTGGACACAGATCTCCCTCTCTCCCTTAATGCGCGAGTTTCATGGGGGAATAAATAATAGAGGGGGGTGAGGGTGAGGGAGGGATCCTTCTTCCTTTTATTTTTTGATAAAATGTGAAAATAAAGAGAACATTGTCTGAACCTGCCCCTCCCCTGACCCCCACCTGCCCTCCACCCTTATGAACCACCTGCCCCCCACCCCGCACCCCCTCACCCCAATTGATCCGTGCTCTCTGCATCCTTGGCTACGTGACCAGCATCCCTGGCTCGCTCTCTCTCTCTCTCTTCTCTCTACATCTTCTCCTCTTCGTGACGTCATCGCACCAAATCTTAACCCTTTCATTCCAAATTATATGTTCAAGAAAATAAATAAAAATCAAAAATAAAATTTTTAGACCTTCCGGTTTCAAAATGCAGAAAATATTTTTGAATTTTTTTTTATTCACATTTTATAAAACGTTCAAGTATAAACTACCTGGAGCCACCGAGCGATGCACGGTAACAAAAAAACAAACAAACAAATATAAAAAAAAACCCCCCACACCCCCCAAACCAAACCCCCCCCCCCCCACCACTGCACCTCCATCCCCCCACCCCGGATCCCCACAACCGCACCCCCCCCCCGCACCTCAAGTTTTCTAATGGTCCACATATTATGTGTATATTTGTTTACTCGTACACCAATTTGCCCACATTCGTTCATATTGATAAACATTATAAAAAAATAAATAGAAAAAATAATCGTATAGGATCTGAAATAAAAACATAAAATTAAATAAGATTTGTTTCCAAGTTATATAAAAAAAAAGCCACTTCAACCACTTTATTTGTAAACACACCTGTTTTGTTATGATTTAGACACCTGTTAATTAAAAACAAACAAATTAATTTTTTTTTTTATATAAATTTTATTAAACCAATTATTTTACATGAATTAATGTATACATTGTATTTTAGCTTCGACTCCGGAGATTACTTCTCCACCATCGAGTGTCCTTGATCATCTTTTTAGTCCTTGTTTTTAATAAGAGGAAAAAACTAATTAAAGAAAAAAAAACCTCTTTTCCGATAATTATTCCAATTCCATATTGCAATTAATCCATCCAATTCCCAAAACAATTTTTTTTTTTTTTTTTTTTTTTAAATTTTTATTAAACCAATTATTTTACATTAATTAATGTATACATTGTATTTTTGCTTCGATTCCGGAGATTACTTCTCCACCATCGAGTGTCCTTATTCATCTTTAGTCCTTGTTTTTAATAAGAGGAAAAATCTAATTAGATAAAAAAACCTCTTTTCCGATAATTATTTCAATTCCATTATTCCCCAATCAAGTCGATTGGTTTCATCCTCCCTCTCCCTCTCATCCCCATCCAAACAAAAAATTCCTAATTTTAATATAATATATTAATATTTGCTATAACCTATTAGTGGGTTTTAAAATTAAAAAACCAATTAATAAATAAAAGATAATTGAAAAAAATGTAAACAAACTTTTTTATTGAGATTTTCATCTATCAATAATTACTTTAATTAAGAAAAGATCAATTAAGATGAAATTTGTCGAGGTCCAGACCTAGCCAGATCGTTTTCTCATCCTCAAAACTTGTTAATAGAATTTGTTTCATCAAAATCGGTAGAGCCGTTTTCAAAATAGAACTAAGATACAAATATATAAATATATATTCAATTTTTGCTCGTTTAATAAGAGTAGAGTAGCTAGATTCTCTCTCTCATTTAAGGCTTATGTAAACATTATCCTTTCCCACATAGGTACTTGATGGATGCCTTCCATGCCATAATAAGGATTCCATCAACCAGCGGACTCGCCTAGCTCCTACGCAGATTTGGTTCTACTGCGCACAACCTGTTGCCTAAATACAGGCGCAGCAACTTTGAGATCTTGTATCTCAGAGATGAAAAAAGTTAATTTCATTTTGTGACATCTAGGTGGAAGGAATCGATGCCCTTAATAGTTTGAAACCGGATTTAGGACATAAAACCGGATATTGTGGTCCCCAGAGGCCAAAAAGTGACCAAAAATCCATTGGTCAGTGCGTACGTATGTACCCCCCTGCGTTTCGCAACCATAAGTCTCAGAGCTACGAAATTCGAAACTTAAGCTCGATATAGGCTAGAAGGAGTACAGCAAGCTTTTGGTTGAAATCGGAACACCGGAAGTTGACATTTACATGAAAGATTTTTTTTTCTCAATAACGGCTCTAAACTTATCAAGTGTCATGAGTTATTAGTTGTGTATAAATTTTAATCCGATTGAAATAAAGGAAGGGGGTGTAAATTAGGAGTGTCGCGATGACTTCAAATAAGTGAGAATGTGAAAGTCGTGTGGTGACCACACCAGTTGATTTACCTTCCTCAAGGGTTTAAAAAAAAATTAGTTCTTGATTTCCTCAAATTATAATAAATACTTTTCACCCCAAAATAAATAAATATTATTTTAATCGTTCGCAAATATTTTCTTAATCTTGTCCATTTCTTTTACTTTTTTAGTAAATTTGCATTGGAAAGTCGTAAACTTTTAAACTCCACCCCCCTCCCCGCACCCACGCCCATTACGGGAGAGAAGAAGAAAAATCAAATTAATTTAAATTTCAATATTTGTTTTAAACTTTATTGGCGTCATCTGTTGCCAACAACTGTTGTTGCCAAAATTGTTCTATTATATACTAACCCTGACCTGAAAATTGTTATTAGCTCGATTCCTCTATTCCAGCCGAATAAGTTATTGTTATTCGGGCAATTATTCCGTCAAAAAGGAGGGGGGCGCAAAGAACAACCCCACCCCACCCCCTCATTTTGCCTTCCATTTTTCCATCCATAAATTTTTTCAAGCTTTCAACCACGGGAAATTAATTTCTATTTTTACAAGTAGTTTTTGTTAGCCCTGAGATTTCTTCGGTTCCATCCAAGTTGCCAATATTTTAATACCGGATATTAGCCCAATTATAATTGAGCAAATCCAACATATTTTGCATTGTAAAGTCCACTAAGTAGATAAATTTTCCATTTTTAATAATATAGTCTTAATAAGGGGCGACTGTGGGTCAGTGGCTAGAGTGTCGGGTCGCTGACTCGAAGTACGCTGGTTCGAGACTGAGTCTCGGCAGATCAGATATTTGCAGTCGCCTCCTCTTGGAAAGCAATGGCAACCTACCAAGAGTATAATTGCCTAGTAACCTCTCCAAACTAGCCGTTCGGAACCGGCGTTAAAAAGTAGGTCCCGTATATCTGTGTAAAACAACTAAACACACTCAGCACAGGTATATGTGGAGAGGAGCCAAAACGTCAGGGAGACCTGATTTCATATTTTTTCAATTCAAATAATCTACAAAAGTCAATTCTCCCTCCAATTCTTAAATCTTTAAACCCGGGTATTTACTTAAAAAAATGTTCAGATATGACTAAATAAATATCAAATAAATAAAAAATAAATAAATTAATTTAATAAAGTTTTTTTAGTTCTTAAAATTTTGTTAGAAAACATTATTAAAATTGTCCAAAGACAGTGTGTCAATTCCGTCCCCAACAGAGAGGTAGCCATGGGGGGTGGGGGTCAGAACCCCCCCCACAAGGGCAGGGCTCATGGGATGAGTAACGACAACGACAAACTGTTTATTATGGCAAACCAACCGTAATTATATATATTTCATATGTTAAACCAAGAATTATGTTCTTTTTTTAATTTCTTGAAGTAAATTTTAATCCAGTTAAATTGTTCTCTGAAAGTTTTGTGGTAGTTTTGATTTTTTGATCCTATATGTTCTTTGGTGTGCTGAATCCGAATCTGAAGTTTGCTAACAAAATTTCTTTTATTAATTAAAGTAATTATTGACAGATGAAAATCTAAAAATAAAAAAGTTTGTTTACATTTTTTTTCAATTATCTTTTATTTTTAATTGATTTTTTAATTTAAAACCCACTAATAGGTTATAGACAAATATTAATATATACTATTAAACGAGCAAAAATTGTTTATATAATTGAAAAGTTTTTGTTTTGCCGAGAGTAGCAGAGTTGTTGATTCACAAAGAGAAACAAAGAGGTTGTCCTCTGCTTGATGCAAATAAACATACACACATATATATCGAGATGATATATCCATATGATATTGACTCCATGAAAAACATTTATAATTGAAGAAAGACTGATGATGAAGACCAAGTCTTCGAAACTATAGTCTCAAACAAATAAATAATATATATACAGATATATCATCTCGATATATATGTGTGTATGTTTATTTGCATCAAGCAGAGGACAACCTCTTTGTTTCTCTTTGTGAATTGTTTATATATATTTGTATCTTTGTTCTATTTTGAAAACGGCTCTACCGATTTTGATGAAACCAACTCTATTAACAAGTTTTGAGGATGAGAAAGCGATCTGGCTAGGTCTGGACCTCGACAAATTTAATCTTAATTGATCTTTTCTTAATTAAAGTAATTATTGACAGATGAAAATCTCAATAAAAAAGTTTGTTTACATTTTTTCAATTATCTTCCTTATTTATTAATTGGTTTTTTAATTTTAAAACCCACTAATAGGTTATAGCAAATATTAATATATATATATTAAAATTAGGAATTTTTTGTTTGTTTTTAATTAACAGGTGTCTAAATCATAAACAATACAGGTGTGTTTACAAATAAAGTGGTTGAAGTGGCTTTTTTTTATATAACTTGGAAACAAATCTTATTTAATTTTATGTTTTTATTTCAGATCCTATACGATTATTTTTTTTATTATTATTTTCCTATTTATTTTTTTATAATGTTTATCAATATGAACGAATGTCGGCAAATTGGTGTAAAAAAAAAAAAGGTGCGGTGGATGTGGGAGGTGCAGGAGGTGGGGTGCAGTTGTGGGGGTCCGGGGGTGGGAGGTGGGGTTGGGGCCGTGGGCGGAGCGGGGGTGCAGTGGGTGGGGGCGAGGTGCGTGGTTTCGGAGGGGGGGTCCAGGGGGGGTGTACTATATATATTTGTATTTTTTTTTTAATTTGATTACCGTGCATCGCTCGGTGGCTCCAGGTACTTATTATTCAAATTAACCTTTTTTTATTAAAAAATTTAGTGGCCAAGTTGTCACTCTGCAGAAATTCAAAAGATTTTTTTCGAAGATCAACCAGATAGATAAGCTGACCCGAACTCCCTTAAGAGAACTTTACCGGGATATTTCACACAACATGATAAAAATGTTTTTGACCCCGTATAAAATACGACCGTCCCCAAAATAATCATTCGATTACAAAATATTAATTAATAAAAGTTTGGCCACAATGCTCTCCAAGAGACGGACAGACAAACAGCCATTGAATTGATAGAAATAAGATTAGATTTTACACGGTTGAACGAATCCTAATAAAAGGTTTATTAAATTTATTTTCATTATTTGTTAGAAAAGGGGGAGGTGGAGGTGGGGGTGGGGGGTGGGGTTATCCATCAGTTGGGGGTGGCTGAATTGGTTGAGCCCCAAAAGCCCAAGAAAAGAAAAGAATTCAATGGGCCATACGAGAATAGATGGCGCCGCACTAATCTTCCAAATGGCCCAATCGAAATCCTTTGAATTATGCACCCCCACCCCTACACTTACCCCTACACCCCGTGTCGAATTCCCTTTAAAGGAAGAGAAACCAAAATTCAAAAATGACTTAAATTTTCTCATTTCAAAAACTTTTTGGTAATATTTCATTGAAGATGAGAGGAAAAAAGTGAAAATTTGTTAAAAACTCGGTACGCTCTTTTACAAAGTGCATGGGAGGAACATGAGCACCTTGAACTCCGGCCCAATCCCTAAAGCAATTATTATTTCGAAAATAAATGGGTCAGTGCCGTAGCCTGAAAATTTTCATGGGGGGGTCAGTCCACAAAAACAAAATATTTAGTAGAACATTTTTTTTTATTAAAACAAATAATAGTCCAGTTAAATTGTGTTTTTAGCCGGAAAGAAATCTCAATTCTTATGAGCAAATAATCGAAATTATTATAAATAAAATATTTTATAAAAAAAAAAAAGCAATCTTAAAACGTTCATTTATAACCCGCAAACGTTTCGTGAGAATTTCTATATTTATGAATTGAATTTTATTATCATTTTCTGTGAAGGATCCATTGATGAGGAGATGGAGATAAAGCCAATCGACTTGATTGGGGAATGTGGAATTGAAATAATTATCGGAAAAGAGGTTTTTTATCTAAATTAGATTTTTTCCTCTTGGCCAAAAACAAGGACTAAAGATGAATAAAGGACACTCGATGGTGGAGAAGTTATCTCCGGAATCGAAGCAAAAATACAATGTATACATTGATAGCAAAATAATTGGTTTAATAAAATTTATAAAAAATTTATCATTTTCTGATTCATTCGCCCGACGCTTTCTCTGACGAGATGGATACAAAGTCGACTTCAGTGCCCTGTTCTCCAAAAATTAATATTATTAAATCGAAGGATGATAATATCCAGAAATTTAAATAATTAAAAAAAAATAATAAATAAATATCCAACAACTAATTTATGATATTAACGAAAAGTTTCTGTGGCGCAGTTGGTTAGCGCAGCCTCGGCTAAAGAGGAAGACGCAGGTTCGAATCCTGCCAGATGCCAAATTTCATTTTTCCTTTTCAAAACAAAAATAATGAAATGATTTATGAACTGCAAAAAATTCGCAGGCTGAATCATGGAAATTATTCAAATTTACGCGGTTCAATTAATTTAATTAATTACAAAAAAAATATGGAACTAAGTTCGTTAAAAATAAAATGTTTATATAGATATAATGTTACCCTTTTTATTGTGAACAAAATGACACCTTATTTTTCAAGATCTGATAAAAAATAACGAAGTTATGACAAAATTTGTGTAAGCACCATTACTGGCTTCCGTAGACTGAATTTTGAGACCGACATCATTTCCTCCTATTTTCCTACAAATTTTGTCATAACTTCGTTATTTTTTATCGGATCTTGAAAAATAAGGTGTCATTTTGTTCACAATAAAAAGGGTAACATTTTATCTAATAATACTAATTTTAATAAAATGAAAGATTAAAAAGTTATTCACAATTAAAAATTTTAAAT
>JAKCPI010026221.1:0-13134 GCA_023213315.1 Euborellia annulipes | reverse complement strand
AATATATGTCGAGACAAAAAATCTGGTGTGACAAGCACAGCACAACTTTCTCTTACCTTCGGTAATCGAAAGTTGTGTACTGTGCTGTCATCAGATTTTTTCAATTTATTGCAATTTTAATTGAACGGAAATTGATGAAAAAAATAATTTTAAGAATTATTTTATTAAAGGTTTTTTTTTAACACACTTTTTCCCATTCCACACTCACACTCTTTGTCAGACACAGAAACGCACAGTCTTTTCGGCAACCGTTATATAAGATTTTTTAGGCCTATACGATAAAAATTATTTATTTTAATATATTAGATATTTTTAAGGAGACTGTGATGTTTTTTTATTGAAACGAAACCAAACATCCTTTTAAATATATCTATGACTTGTTTAGTCGAATCGGGGGGGGAGTATTTTGAATTCAAGTGTGAAATTTATAAGTATGGGAAAATATTTATATTTTATTACCATGGCAACCCATTTCTCCTATCTTCCCTATGATGCCCAGTGAGCGCCACAATTAATTGTATTACGGCCTTCCTACTAGATAAGTCGAACCTGTTTTCTTTTGAATAAACTTTCTAACAAAAGTACATCCTGAGAGATATCCAGTTATAACGTTAACGGCCATTTAACATATTGAAATAAGTGGGATAGTTCAAAATCGAGTTTTCTACTTGTACATGTATGTACAAGTGGTAAATAAACTAATGTCTCAAAACAGCGGTTCCCAACCTTTGTTGGCCCATCGCCCCCTTTCCGGAGGTTGTCTCACACTCATCGCCCCCCTCCCAAAAAAAAAGTACTTTATTTCAAAGGGAATCTAATCCAATCAAGTTCATCAGATTATGTTTTTCTTTTCAAAAATACAACAGCTACAGAAATAGTGACTGAAACGTTAAAATTTTTTAAATATGAGTAGGAAAGAAAATCGAAGACAAAAAATTTTTATCAATCTTTAACAAATTTTTAATTTCGATTGCTAACGTTTCGGACGCAAATCCTGTCACTCAGGACTGGGATCGTCACTACCAATTGTTCTGAGGAAGAATGCGATTTGCGTCGAAATGTCGCTAATCAAAATTAAAAAAATTTATTGGGTAGATAAATTTTATCGGGCACTCTTTCTAATATATGCATTTTAAATATCTATTATTATGTTTTGTTTTTATGAATAAAGTAACAAAAAAATATCTGGTGTGACTGGCGCACAGCACACAACTTTCTCTTACCCTTCGGTAAGAGAAAGTTGCCACTGTCTAGTCACACCAGATTTTAGTGTCGAGATATATTTAGTTTCCGATAGCACCTTAGTTTCAAACTTGCATTTTAAATGTTGACTGCTTCAAATAAACTATGGTTATTTTCAAAATTTTAATCTCATATTTGGACATTTTATACACAATATAGAATCGTAAATAAATACAAAATTTCATAAGAATTGGAAAAAAAAATTTTAAATGCGTAAAAAGTTCCAAAGGGGACCCCCTTTTGAATCGAAATTAACATACAAATCCCTATAGGAAATTAACATTGTTCCTATGCGAAGATAAGGTGGAAAGAATTTAAAAAGAGTAGAAGAGAGACGATAATGTTTGTGAGAGAGAGAGACATATATGTTTTCTCTGAAACAATTAAGAACAAAAAAAAAAAAAAAATGGAGAATTTAAATAATAATTGATTTTTAATCTAATAAAAAGAAAAAGATTTAAATTCCGTTACCATGGCAACCATTTATTCTCCTATCTTTCCTATGAAGCACAAGAGTAAAGTGTGCTTCAAACGATTTTAAGGGCAAAACGAGAATATACATTTGAAAGAGCATCTAAAAAATAATTGATTTTTGAATTTTAATCAAAATCCTTGGAGCGAATTTTGAGAAAATCGAAAAAAACTGAAAAAGTACATCAGTAAAGTACTAGTACTTTTTGGCCGATTTTGATTAAAAGCTTATTTTGAGGGTCCCGGGGGGTGTTTAACTTAAATATAAAATTTCAGCCTCGTAGCTCAATTCCTTCATGCTTAAAATTGAACACACACAGACACACACACACACACACACACACACACACACCCCCCCCCCGACGACAGACAGACCATGTCGCGAAAACCACTTTTTTGGATTCAGGGGACCTCAAAACGTGAAGATCCATCAAAATCTCGACATCGAATTTTTGACATGATCCCAATACTTTCTCTCTATATATATTTACATATATACGGTACGAGAAAGTAAAAAGAGTAGAGAGACGATAATGTTTGCAAGTGAGAGAGAGAGACATATATGTTTTCTTTGAAACAATTAAGACACAAATAAATTTAAAAAAAAAATGGGAATTTAAATAATAATTGATTTTTAATCTAATAAAAAAGAAAAAGATTTAAATTCCGTTACCATGGCAACCATTTCTATCTTTCCTATGAAGAACAAGAGTAAAGTGGTCTTCAGAAGATTTCAACGGCAAAATGGGAATATACATTTTAAAGAGCATCTAAAAAATAGTTCATTTATGAATTTAAAAAAAAAATCCTTGGAGGGAATTTTGAGAAAATCGAAAAAAACTGAAAAAAGTACATCAGTAAAGTACTAGTACTTTTTGGCCGATTTTGTTCAAAAAGCTTATTTTGAGATTCTGCGAAGGGTACCTAAGTTAAATATAAAATTTCAATCCGGTAGCTCAATTCCTTCATGCTAAAAATCTGTCCACACATACAGACACACCCCGCACACACATATACACACACACATACACACACACACACACACACACAGACCAATTTGCGGGACCCACTTTTTTGGACTCAGGGGACCTCAAAACATGTATATCCATCAAAATCTCGACATCGAATTTTTTGACATAATCATAATACTTTCTCTCTCTATATATTTCATATATAGGGTACGAAGATAAAATGGATCTTTTTTTCGGTCAATCTTTATTTAATGAAAACAAAAATGACAAAAATATTAATCAATTCAAGATTGGAATTATCTTCAGACTATTTTATTTTTATGATAATTTTTTGTCCTCTCGCTTGCCACAGGCCATTTTCTAAATAGGAGATTTTTTTAGTAAACTCTAATAATTTTCCCCCTTTGGATACTTATCGCCCCCCTGAAATCCCAAATCGCCCACTTGGGGCCGATCGCCCCCAGTTTGGTTTAAAACATACAAAATAATATTTACTAACTCAAATATTCTAAAAAAAAAAAAAAAGATTTTAGGGAGAATTGCACAATGAGGTTGGGGGTAATTTGATGGGGGCTTCCCTATTGGTATTTTACTCGTAAAGAACAAAAATACTTTGCTCACCTTCTTTTCCTTGAGTACGATATAAAATAGTAGATTCCTAAACATTATTTGCATTTTTTTTTTTTATTTGTCGGGTCCTTAAGCATTAAAACGAGCTTTTATTTTAATTAACAATAATAAAGAAGGCCAGAGAGAGAGAAGAAGGCGAGTAATGTGTGGATTTTCCTCTAACGTCATAGGCGCAGCGCATGACTTGACCGAGCGAGACGCGAGACTCAGGACCAGTTAGTTGCTAGCGAATTCTTTTCCTCATTCTACATACCAATAGATGCATTTGATGACTGTTACTGGCCTAGAAAAAAAAGACAGCGTTAATATAAAAGTTTATATAAAACAAAAGAGATTTAATGAATATTAAAAGTGTTCAAAACAAAAAAAAGAATATATGTTCTTCAGCTAATTTCTCTAATATTAGAGAGCATCCATTTTGACCGCGTAATCGAATAATTTGCATGTCCTTTAACTCTGACAGTTATGGCAGCATATCTCACTTGTCCTGCAATAATTGCGGGCCAAAATCAAATGAAATCGTTAACTATGACGAAATTGTTTATTTGTTGTTATATACATATAAATATATATCTTCTACATCTCTTGGATTCTATGCTAATTAGTGTTTGAATAAGTTTAAGGTTAATTGTTGTTTATAATTTATTTTCTTTTAATAAAATTATCTTAATTTATTTTAAAAATTTTAATTTTTAAAGGCTCTTAGTAAAAGTAAATGGCATTTTCGATTAAATATCTACACTTATAGGCTAAATTATGTTTATATATCTCTTTTGTTTGTTATTTATTCTTTTCTCAGGATTCTAAAACTTATTTTTTTTTATTTATTGTAGTAAAAAACGCAGCAACATCGCCTGAAGGCGTTCGTTTAATTGGTGGCAAAGTAACAACGATTCAACAAAAGAAGACTTCAATGAAGAAAGAGAATAAAATGGATTTCTGATTACTTTTGGCAGAGAAAGAAAGAATTCTTTTAATAAACTTTTAATGTGTAAATGTATGTAAGATTTATAAAGAAATTTTTTTTAATATATTCTATTAATATTTTAATCTTGTAAAAATTGTATATATTAGTGATTTTTCAAAAATAAGATGTTTTTTATTTATTTATTTATTTATTTATTTACCTGTGAAATTATTTTGAAACATGCATTTTTCAGAGACAATTAACAACACTAGACTGGAGTGATTGGGGGGGGGGGGGATATTAAGAGCTATTCTTGAGCGCTGATTCAATCAATCTACTTTGCCTGATTTGCTCTAGTTTTAGAGATATACAGAGCCTGATCTAGAGGGGGGGGAGTGGGTTCCTGTGCCCCGGGCGGCGGATATCAGGGGGCGGAAATTAAAGAAAGATTTACTCAAAAAAAATAAAAAAGGTAAAATGAAATGAATTTTGTATAGAAAATTTTAAGGAGGGGGGCGGCAAATTAAATTTTGCCCCCCCCCAAAAAAAAAAATCTCATAGTTCCGGCCCTGCCGCACCAAGATAAACCTGTGCCCGGGGCCAAAATTATTATTTGCGCCCCCCCTTCCCTAACAAAAAAAAAAATTATATTTTATTAAATATTTATTCTGCTAAGGGCCCAAATGCCGCCCCTGGACTAATTCCAACGCCCCCCCCCCCACTCTAGGAACAGACGAATGAGATATATTAGATTTAAATATTCCAAGTTTGTTATTTTTTGTCTTCACTACAATGAATATTATAATTTTTCTTTTGTACCCTCGCCTCTGCCCTTGTTGCGGCACTCTGCAGGACTTACGCGGCCCCCAAAGCCATATGCTAGGGACGAATAATTACGCTAACGACGATACAAAAAGAATTTGTAGATTTAATTTAATCAATCTTTATCTAATTTTTAATTTCGATTGCCGACGTTTCGGACGCAACTCGCGTCCTTCCTCAGGACAATCGGTAGTTAGTATCCCATCTGTATTTTACCTACTACTACCAATTGTCCTGAGGAAGGACGCGATTTGCGTCAGAAACGTCGGCAATCGAAATTAAAAATTATTGTAGATAAAGATTGATAAAATTTTTGTCTGATTTCTTTGCTGGCTTCAATTTGAAAATTTCAACGTTTCAGTCACTATTTCTGCAACTGTTGTACATATTTTTTCACTTTGAAAAGAGAACATCATCTAAGGAACTTGATTGATTCGCTTAGAAATCATGCAATGAAAATGAAAAGTGGGCGGTAGGTGATAGACAACCTCCAGAAAGGGGCGATGGGCCGCCAAAAAAGGTTGGGAACCACTGACCCAGGTGGTACAATTTAGGAGTCTGAGGTACAAATAAAGCAAAAGAAAATAAAACTAATTTAAGAATCTATCTTAAGGTTGTTCGGATAGTACGTAGTAAGTCATAATAGAATTTAAATTTTTTTTTAAATAAAATGAAAAATTTGAATGCCAAAATTCCTTATTATAATTTAGTCGTGACCTATCATCATAGTTTATAATTGGATTAAGTTAATAATTTAATTACCAAAAATAATAAATGAATGACTTTTGACTTGAGCAGTTTTTCACGTAATATAGAACTGGCAACATTGCATTCATCAACTATCTATTTTAAATCTTAAACGCCTTCAATTTTATTTTATTTAATATATTACAATGATTAATGCAAATCAGTCTAAACACAATGGACGATTTGCGAGAAAAAATATCGTAAAATTGAAAAAAAAAAATATAACTGACAGCGAGAAAAGAGAATTATTTTATGCGACGTTGCCACACTGGTCTGACTCTCGAGATTTCTTTATTTTTAAATATTGGCGACTGTCATTTTGGAGAACTTTCTTCTTAAAATATCTTTAAAAGCGTTGGGCAGAAACTTTTGATTTTATGTTTAACGTATTCCTCGGAAGTGAATTGATAAAATGTAAGTTTTTTGTTTTTGTATCTATTGCAGAGGTGGCTATATAATTCGATTTGTGTGCGTTTCGTCGATATTCCCCATAGATTACATGTTAAATTTCAATTTTTTTTTTTAAATTAATTACACGGTAACCCTGGGTCAGATCTGCTTCAAAATTTTATTTTATACGTATGTGATAGTGATTAATAACATATTAAAAAATTAGCTTTTAATCTTTAAAATTGCCTTAATGTCCGAACAAGCTTAAAAATACATCATCAGTCACTGATGCAAGTTAAAACAAGCCATACATCACCATAATAATTCTTTTGTTTCAATGTAAACGCCAATTATAACGACAAAATGTCCTTCAAGATAAAATGATCATAAAAATCACTTTGAAATATTGAAAGCCCGTCATGTAAATAGACAAATAGACGCGATACGTGCATACAATAGATAGGCACTAGCATTTAAGTTTATTTCCGCTCGGAATTTTTTTTTCCGCATCTCTGCTCATGTGGACAATGACATTTCAAAAAAAAAAAAAAAATAATAATAATAATAATTGGCCTTCAAAAGTTTGATTCTCACACTAAAAGTTTGCTTAGCATTTAACGTATTTCATAAAATACTAACCTTAACAGCAAATGATTGTTGCATTCTAACCTCAAAATTGACGTCAAATTGAATTTGTTTACAAACTTGAGTTATTACAGAGGATCTAAATTAAATTGGCCTAATCTGGATGTAGCACCTAGGGTTTGGACAACCGGTGGAAACCGAAACCGGTAAACCGGTTTTTTGGCTAATTTTCAAAAACCGAGAAACCGAGTTTTTCCCGAAAAACCGAATTCGGTTTTTCTTTTTAAATCTTTTCTTCAGTAATACTTGTATTCCAATAATAAATTAGCCCGTGACAGATGGCTCAGATAAAAAGGCATTAAATTAAGCTTCTAGTGCCTGGGGCTTCGGGTTCGCTTCCCGTCCCAAGCGAGAAAAATTCATTTCATTTGAATTGGCTATCAATCATTTGAAATAAATAGGGATGAGTTCTAAATGGCCTGAGATGCCGAATTTTCCAATGCTTAAATAATCTATATATAATAATAGCGGAGTGTCTGTCCCTCCGTCTGTCACGCTCTGTTTGACCAACTTTCCGTTGGAATGACGAAATTTTGCAGTCTTATAGAGGTCGTTATGGAGATTCCAGGAAAAATACTCGGGTCCCGAAATTCCTACAATTTTTTGAGTTGAAAAAAAAAAATTCACACTTTTTTCTCATTCACACTCGCAGTCACATTCACACATTCACAGTCTTTTCGGCAACTTAGACCATATAAGACTACGATAACCGTTATATATGATAATCAGGCATTTCTATTTAAGCCAGTTGGTATCCAAATAGCTTAAATAAAATAAAGGGGCTGCCTGGGGCTCGAACCTCGGTATAGAAGGTAGGCACGCTACCAACTACACCAAGCCAAAGGGGTCAATTTTTTGAGTTATTAATTCCTAAAGTTACGATTTCTCCCGTAGGAATTTTATGGAGAAATATATAAGCTTATGTATTTTTTGGATTTTTTGTATTCTATGAATGTAAACAAATCCTCAAGCAGGCACTGGATTGGAATAGTAGTAATAATAATTTTCTTTGGGTTCGAATTGCAGGTAGTCCGATTATATTTAAGCCATTTGCATACCAAATGGTTAAAATAAGAATGCCTGGACCCCCAATAGATATATTCATTAATAACGGTTATCATTTAAGATGTTGACAAAAAACCGGTTTAAAACCGGTTTACCGGTTTTCTGCTTTGTAAAAAACCGAAAAACCGGTTTTCAAAATTTTCCGGTTTTTTCCAAACCCTAGTAGCACCTATAGACATTTAATTACTTAATTAAGCTAAATAGTTTTAAAAATCATAATGAAGATAGAAACAAAGAGAATATAAAATCACTTACTTATATTGAAAAAATTAACATTTTATTCGGCGGGCTTTTGCGTCTAGACAGGAGGCCTTCGCCCCCCCTGGACCCCCCCCTCAGCTGACTCGGAGGACCCTCGCCTTTTCTTAATTATGAAAAAAAAAATCATAATAATATTCCAATCAAGTGCCTGCTTGAGGATTTGCTTACATTAATTTAAATGCAAAGAATACATAAATATTTCTCTATACATTTCCTATGGGAGAAATCGTAACTTTAGGAATTAAAAATTTATAGGAATTTTGGGATGAAAATAATTTTCCTATAATCCCTAGAACAGTGTTTCCCAACCTTTTGAAGTCCACGGCACCCCAAAGGTGCGTCGGGAATAACATTACACACTAGTGGCACCTTTCCTTTTATTTTCCCTCAGCAAAACGAAATTTTTCCCGCCATCCGGAAAATTGTTTTTCCCTTCCCTTGAAAATCATTTTTCCTTTTTTTTTTTAGCAAAGCTTAATTTTTCCCGGCCTGCGGAAAATTTTTGCCTTTCCCGTTTAAATCATTTAACCTTTCTTTTTAACAAAACTTTATCCGCCTCTTTATTTTTATTTATTTTTTGAAGTGACTACGTCTTACAATGCATGTGTGTGTATAGTGACCGAATAGGGAGGCATACACGAAAAAGTCTATCGGTTTGAATAACTCCTGTCTTAAGGGGCCCTCTACACGTTCAATCATACTGACAGTATGACTGATTCGGCTCGACTGACAGTATTTTCTTCAATCAACGTTAACCCTACACCTATCAATCAGACTGACAGTCAAATGCTCAGTCTGCCTAGCTCTGGCCTGTGAACAGTTGAGAGAGTCCACTTTTATTTGAGTTTATTTTTCTCGCAATATCTCGTCAACGACAAAAAAAACACGTATCAGTCAGACTGCGTCAGAATCAAGTTTTTTTTAATACATTCGACTGTGTGAATCCACTTCTTTTTAACTAAACTAATTTAGTCCCCTGCCAATAAGTAACAATAAAAAAAACAAAAATAAATTGAGTATTTCCTTAATTTTGTCATTAGCATACAAAAAAAAAAAAAAAAATTGTCTAAATAAATAAAAAAATTTGGTTGAAAAATTGGTTTACAAAGCAAATTTAATTATAGAAATTTCAGCTCCTAATGCTGTAGTTGATATATATATATATTCTAAAATATAAACGTGCTTTTGTGAACTCACAAATCGAAAATTGAAAAAATTCAGATTTTTTTACTTCGTTTATAAACATTTAATCAGAGTTGGCAGGTTTTATCCCGCCGAGTATAATACACGGTTTTATACATGTATAAAACTATTGCGGATAAAACGGCCGATGTATAAAAAGGTATAAAACTGTAAAAAACCAACCCATCCCCCTGAATAAACAGCTTAAAAGCTTTTCATATTTTATAATGTTTTAAAGCATTGACGATGTTGTTTGCTTTTTATTTAGTGAATAATATAATCAAAATGTTAATAATTGAAAAATGAAATTTTATTTGTTTATATTTTAGAATATATATATATATATAATTTCCTTTCTCGTCGGGTTTGCGCATGCGCATCCAAGTTTTATACATTTTATACGTTTTATACAAGTTTTATCCGCAATTTTTGTATAAAACTGCAAAATCTTGTATAAAACCCAACTCAGCATTTAATCTAAAAAACTTTATTAAATAGTAATTAATCGTAGGTTTTAAAGACATCCAAAAATGTTAAAATTTTTTTTTAATTGAACTTGGGAATTAATAAAAAATAAAATATATTTTTTAGAATTCTTTGCCTACATATTAAGCCTTGAAAGGCATGAAAAACCTATCTGAATATTTAAATCATAGTACTCGATAAACAATATGTTTAAAAAATTAGGAAAAATTTAAATTTTATTGTTTTTCTTAATTCAAAATAATATTTATTTGAGTGGCGTCTCCCATACACTCTCAATGCAGACTGAGCTGGTCAAGACCCCCTCCACTTTTTTCTTTGGTCCTGTTCCATGTTCCTTGACTGAAGCTCGGATTTCAAAATATCTAGAAATTCGTCAGTCACGGCCTTCAGTCCTTCAGTCTTGCCCATACACGTTCAATCAAAACGCCAATTTGCTCAAATACTGACAGTATGATTGAACGTGTAAGGGCCCCTTAAGAGGTATAATTATGCGGTTAGAAAGAATGAGGGGGGGTTCTTTAGCTAAAGATTTCACCATTTATTTTTTTCCTATCATTCCTGTCGGGTTACAAATGATGCTGGAAGATGGTGGGTAGGACTGTATTTTTTAGCTTACATAAGACCGACTTACTCCTGGGAAAACGGAATGAAAAGACGTTGATTTGAAACAGAATTAATTTATTCACAAAGATGTTATAAAAAATACTTCTTCTTGTTTGAATTTAGGTCGAGATAAACAATTTAAACTGGTTAGGGCCGAAAGGGTGGATAATTTGGAATAACCGGTAATTTAGAATGGAAAGATAAATAATTGAGAAAAAGAGAGAAATGAATAAAGAATATAATAGTGGGATGGCGTGGTGTAGTGGACGAAGGATGAGATGATGAATCTGGCGTGGTTCCGAATCGTAAGACGAAGAGTGTTCAGGTGATAGGCAGGAGTCGATAGTGTGAAGTAAAGTAAAGTATGGGATTCCGGCCCTAAACCATTCACCAAGTGGGAGTATTACGGTAGGGTCGGAGAGTTATTTGGCGGTGCTTGCTAATTAGCAGAACGCAGTTTCTTAGCAAGGCACCCGCCATGGTCGGAAGTCAAGTCCGAGAGTTGGCGTCAGGTATTAGTAAAGTAAACCTGAGCCAGTTCCGGTTTCCGGTTTCCTGTCCTCTGCCCACTGCCATCTAGCGGAGAATTCGCGACCCATGTCTGGCGCGAACAATTCCACTTTACCGTGCTGCGGTAAATTCTAATTTGAAAGTTTAAACCACTGTAGAATCCGAACGTCTAATCAGAACAATCTAAATGTGATGTCAATTTTTGCAGAAAAAAAAAACTAATAGATTAAATAAAAAATCCTGAGGAATTAATTCTAAAACTCTCAATTTTCATCTCAAAAAAAACTTCAATTTTTAGGCAAAAAAAACATCGGAAAATTGCCTTTTTTGCACAATGCATATCTACTTGACCATAAAAGCTACATTAAATCTAAATATATTTTCCGAAAGATTGGTTCAATACCCCCGAAACTTTTTTTTTTATATGACTTAATTTTACCGCATGAGAGCACTCGGCGGGAAATCGTTATTTGAAAGTTTAAACCCCTGTAGATTCCGAACGGCTAATCCGATCAGACTAAATGGGATGTCGATTTGTGCAGAAAGAAAAACTCTAATTGACTCTATAATAAAATCGTGATTAGTAAACTCTAGAATCAATTTTTTTTTACAAAAAACCTCATTTTTTAGGCAAAAGTCGCCCTCAATGGATAAAAAGTTTGGCCAAACCTGTAATATATTGTTTCAATGAAAATGTATGAACATGTTTATTAATGGCAACAAACTACTAGTAAAAAAAAAATAAATAAAAACGATACTTTCTCTCTTTATATTTCAATATAGGTAAGAGAAAATAAAAAAAATAGTTTGAAGTCAAGCAAAAGACATTGTCACGTTAAAAAAAGCCACCGGCTGTGTAGAAGACACACCCAACACCAAATTTTTTTATCGTGGCACCCCCTTGGGCATTTTAGCGGCACACCGGTTGGGAACCACTGCCCTAGAAGGTCCTCTTTAGGTATAAAAATTGGTTTTGAAATTACGAGAATTTGCAGAGAGATAGAGCGTGACAGACAGCGAATTATATTATATAAATAGATATTCGTTCGATGTGGCCATTAAACAAATTTAAATTGAGTGATATCAATATTTATAGTAGAAAAATAGGAAAATAATAAATCTATTATCAAAAAAAAAAAAAGAAATTCACTCCAATCGATGTTGTTGGCATTCCAAGGACGTGGACCTGCAGGCACTCTCCACTCCAACAGGGAATTCATCAACGAAATGATTATTTTTAACCTGCTGCCTTCTACCTTGGGGCATCCCGCTTGCGAGGAAGTACCTCAATGAGTCTGGAGTGTCTATCTATCTATCTGGTAAATTCCATATTTTTATAGAGCTCTCTGACATGCCATTTTGTTTTTGTCTCATTTCCATGATTAAATATTAGCTCTCTATCGCTAATCTTTATTTAGAACCAATAAATAAAATAACGTAGAGGAAATAACCTTTTTTATTTTTCAAAGTCTATTTCGGCCATTTATGCCCACATCTTTCAATTTAACGGTGATTATATTCAGGAAAATTAAAGAGATAATATTCCTTTGGTGATAAAGTGAAGGATTATTCTCATTCCATCACGTAATCCTTGAGTTTATTAAATGGTCAAAGCAAACAAGATGAATGCTAGAAGTTTCTCGGGCTTGGTGTAGTTGGTAGAGCGTCTGCCTTGTATACCAAGGGTCGCGGGTTCGGACCCCAGGCAGTCCGATGATTTTATTTAAATAAGAAAAACCCCCCTTCAGTTTTATTTTTATAGTAATTAAGCAATGTGAGCGAATGTGTTACGCATGTTTTTCTCTGCTAAGATGGCGTTGTGTGTCATAAAAAGTAAGACCAAGTAATTAGAAAAATTGCCAAGAAATGTCAGAATGGTAGCTAATAATATTTAATGCATTTTCATTGATCTTTTAACAATGAAATTATGTATCTTTCATAAAAGCATAAAAATATAAAAATATAGGCTATTAGGAATCGGCCGTTGACCAGTCATTCATCTATTGCAAGAATGCTTAACTAATTTGACAGTTGATTTTTAAATAAATCATCTAAGCCGATACTAAAAATTTCAATTAATATGTGATTAATAATAACAATAAATCATTTTTAAATTAAAGTAAAATTAAAGATTATTCGGACAGATTGGTTTTTTGTATTTGCTGATAACAAAAAAATTAATTATGATAATTTTTAATAAGT
>JAKCPI010026219.1:0-10520 GCA_023213315.1 Euborellia annulipes | reverse complement strand
TTCTGCGGGTTAATAATGAGAAAGGTGAAAGAAAAAAAAACACCAAAAAAGTCACCTTTTCTAGAAAACTAGCCATTTAGTATACTTTATTTACGCCCCAAATAAAATTATGCTTTCGATTTATACTGTGTATTTATCTGATGAAGGGAGAAGCCTGTCCTCGAAATGCCGACAGCTAATAAATATAAAATACTATTTATTTAATTCCTTTGGGATGTACACCAGAAAAAATATTCATTTACAAAATTTCCATGGCAATCACAACTAAGGATGTTTTTACAATTACAATATTGTTGCTACTATAACGTTATTTCATTTAAAACGATTATTTTATAGAGTATTTTATTTTAACTTTCTGATTTGTTCTCTCAGGTGTAAACTCCCTATCGACCTATAAAAAACTTTTTTTATTTTCCTACCTACCTACCTTGTCGTCATCATTACGTATAAGCATTTGGGGGGGGGGGGGACCTGCAGGCGTCAAAGCAACAATTTGCTAACTACAACCCCCCAAGTCCTTAACATCTAACAAGGGTCAGCCGCTGAGGGTTGCGTAAGTTGAAAAATAAAGAGAAAATCATCAACTCCACTTTCAGTCATGAAATTTGTCGTCAGCTGTCACCAGGGGCGTGACGTCCTTAAAAAAAAAAATCTTTGAAACTCGAGACAGACAGGCAGCCATTACTTAATTAAACAAACGTAAACTTAGTCATTACGAAAAAAAATTCAATTCCAACGTTAAAAAAAAAAAAAGAATATAACAACACTCTTGAAAAAGTTTAAATTAAAAGTATTTGCTGCCAAAATTAATCAAAATGGTTGAAGGTGGAATCCCTCTCCCTTTCTCTTTGAAATAAAAGAATTAATCGTTTCTAATTTTATCCCAAAAAAAAGCTAACTAAAATAAAGAAAAGGAATGAAATAGAATCGGATGGAGACAATAAAAATTTCGTTTATACCCTATTAACGACATCGGACAGAATTTAATTGCTTTTAAGGGTTAGAGGGGGGTTTCCTTACAAAAATAAATTCCTGCTCATAAATGTGCTGTCTGACATGTTAGAATAGAGCCTGCATGACACGCCAAATGGCTCCCGACCAACAAAAAATGCAAAAATATCACTCATCAATTTATCAGACTTTGTTTTTTTTTGAAAATATTTATTTCTTCAATAAATAATTGAATTAAAAAAAAAAATTCTATTTATGTTTAATCCTAAAAAATGTCATGACAGAAAAGGGGTCCTTTGCCAGTGTGGAAGGTCATGGGCATCAACTGGACAAATAAAACATTTATAATAAAAGAGCCAATCTGTTTGAAAAGCCTGGAGCAGAGGCAGAAATTCAACAAGAACTTTTTGATTGATATTTTGTAAATAATTCGACCGAAAGGAAATAACAACTGCTGAGTGTCCATCTGTCACGCCCTCCGTAGGAATTCCAAAATGAAATTTTGTAGAAGACGTTTTGGAGAATCCAGGAAAAATAGTCATATCCCAAATTCCTCAAATTGGAATGCTCGAGAAATCCCTGAAAATGCAGAATGTTACTCATTGGAAGATGTGGGCCCCTGAGCGAAAATACATACAGGGTGTCCCAGGTGTCACGCTCCCCATTGTTGGGATCGAAAGAGAAAAATATTCTGAGCCCAAAAATCCATGTTTGGAATTTTTTGATTAAGTAGCAATTTTTAAATTAAAAAAATCACAGGAATGATAATAATAATCAGAGCCGGATTTTACAAAATGCTTATTGCTGAATTTTATAACAACCATTAGATATTTAATTTCTTATACGAATTAGCAAAAACTAAGTGCATTGAGATTGCATTTTTTATGCTTTTTTTCTTTTTTTGAGTTTTCATGCTTTTTTTCCCTTTCGTGCTTATTTGAACTTATTTTACGAATATTTATAATTTTTTTTTTTTTTTACACTTTTTCCCATTCACACACGCATACACCAGGGACGTATATAGGGGGGCGCCCCCCACCCAAAAAAATTTCCAAAATTCCGCAGTGTAAAAAAATTTTTTCAGCAGGGTGAAAAATTTGTTCCGCAAAAAAAAATTTTTCGCAGGACGGGGCGGAATAAATTTAGTTTCTTTAAAAAAAAATTTGTATACGCCATTGGTAGAGTAAAAATTGCTTATGAGATGCTTTTTTCAACTTTTTATGCTTATTTAACAACTTTTTATTCAAGTTTTTTATGCTTTTTAAGCACTTTTTTCCCATTTTTTTATGCTTTTTTGTCCGTCTCTAATAATAATAATTATTATTATTATAATTATTAACATAGAATCCAGGAGATGTAGGAATATATTGATTAATATGCACACAGGAAGTTTATCCTACAGGTATTAGGCAATTGATTTAATAAAGATGACTTTATTTTTGGGAAAATTTTTATTCCGACGACCACTACCTGGGCGAAACCAGAAGGTACACGGGTCGGAATCAAAATTTCACCAAAAATAAACATCTTTATTAAATCAATTCCTATACCTCAATAAATTCCCATATATTAATATAATTATTAAATTGGAAAATTAAAATTGAATATTGTTTTGGTATTATTCTAGGTATTTTAAAGATTAAATTTTATACTAGAAGTAGACAAATACGGTACTAGAAGGTTTTGAGAATTGAATTTCAATAATAATTATTATTATTTCATCATTAACCAAAACAATTCAGCTGAAACTTCTCTGTCATTTATTTTGAGATTATTATTTTTGTACTTCAATAATAATTATTATTATTTTATTAATTAACCAAAACAATTTACGTGAAGCTTCTCTGTCATTTATCTACTACTATCCCACTTATTTTCTATTCTTCTGTAGCGCGCTCCTGATTGGTCACTTTTATTAATTAATTACTAATTAACTACTTAATCAAAAAATTCCAAACATGGATTTTTGGGCTCAGAATATTTTTCTCTTTCGATCCCAACAATGGGGTGCGTGACACCTGGGACACCCGGTATATTAAAAGACACAAAAAAACTTTCAATTAGTATCTTAATAATTACTAATTTTAAAAGTAAAATCAATCTTTTATAAGTGATACTAGTTCGCTTCTCTATCTTCTAGTCCTGTTGCATTTTTTGGTTGTCCTCAATAAACTTCACAGATATATCTATCTGTCTCTGGAACGAGTGTGGTAGTTTCCCCAAGCTCTTTATTAAATTTGATTTAATTATTTCTTATTCATAGACTTTAATATCCTCCTTGCTCAGGGGCCCACATCTTGTGGGTATGTGGATGGCGACCACGAGCTGCCCGAGCTGGGACAGGCAGTCCTTCAGTTCTTTAAATGTCTGCCTCTTCTTTTTTTCAAAAGGCGTCAGACCGTGCGACGGGCCGATCTTCCTGTCGTAATAAACGTATGATAAGGTTGGAGGGAAAGAGTGAGGTCCGCATCGCGGAAGCAAGGCGAGGACAGAAGAAGAAGAGACTTTAATATCCTCCCACATACATTCATTTCCTATGATGAAATCGTAACTTCAACAATTAATTACTGAACTCAGAAAGTAACGAAAATAATTTTCCTGTAATCTTTAGACAGTCTTCTTTGAAAATATAAAATTTTGTTTCAAAATTTCTTCTAGTTAGACACAAAAATAACTAGAGAATTTGGCTGGGGGGGGGCATGAGACCAGCTCTCCTCCGGGGGGCCTGAAACCTGAGGCTGAGGTCCTTTTTTATAAGTATTTCCTTTCTCTTACCTATGTGCTAATAAAACATTGAACATATTTATCGACAATTTACATTGACCTGAAGAAAGTCGCCACACGTGGTCAAAACGTTAATGGGGAGCTATGTTGATCGTTCTTAAATTTTTCTTAATTATTTATTATTTTTCTACCTTCCCTATATTACGAATTAACATCAAAATATTAATTTGAACTCATTTATTTAGAGATTAATATGATACTATACAAGAGGTTTTTGATAACAAAAAAAAGATGATTATAGCCTGAATACTTTTCTGATAAAAACTACCGAATAAAGAAGAGTTTATTAATTTTTTTTTTTTTTTCTAAAGAACACCTGTTTTACTTAAAAATTCATTTATGCTCTCTTTTTAACAAATGAAAAGCCTTTCTCTTTAATATTCATTTTGTATTTTATAAATTCGTTACGTCCCACTCACCCACCCACCCTTTCTTTCCTTGTTTATATAACATTGTTTCAATGGGAAATTAATTTCCGCTTTATGAACGATCGCCAGGAACCAATTAAGAAACAACGTAACTGCTCTCTTTATTTATTAACTTGAATATTGTAATTTGAAATTTCGAAGTGAAGCCAAAAACATTGTTATAGGTATTCATTCCACTTTTTATTTTATGAATAAGTGTTTTTCAGTTTATCGTTTTTTAATTTACTTGAATACTTCTTAATACACTAAAACCTCTCTTTTCTGGCTTATTCTTTCATATATTATATTGACCCTGTTATGCATTAGTGGGTCAAGCGCCAGCTACCGAGTTTTGGGAAAATTAACATTAAAGTTTTTTGTTTTCATTCGATTATATATAATTTTTTTTGTCAATTGTGCAAGTAACATTAAATATAAATTTCTTTAGGACATATTTCATAAAAAATATTATTAATTATAGCATTTGAAACAATATTCCGTGCTTAACTCAATTTTTAATTTTTTTTTGACGCTTGACACATTAATGCATAACAGAGTCCATATATTTTTTTGTATTTTAATTAAACTGTGTGGTGCAACATTGTGCACTATTTTCTCATAATGTTACAATTGTATTTGTAACATTTTTAAATGATTTTACAAAGTTCTCTCACTATATCTCTTTCAGTACAATTTCTTGCTAGTTCAATAAAGTTTTCTTCAACGAACTTCATCAGAGAATCTTGTAACTTATTATTAATTATTTTTAAAGAGAGAAAATATTTTTAGAAGAATACGAGTAGTGATGTTTCATTTATTTATTAAATCAGGCCACTCTGTCGTTTTGGTTTTTATTTGAACCATCATTGAAGCTGTGGTTTTTTTAACCTTAAAAAAAAACATTCAACTTGGAGTTTATTTATAAAATAATATTAGTATAATAATAATTGCATTGAACAACGATAACGATGATGAATAGAATATCAAAACTGAATCTTCAGCAGTAGCTTGAAATTTGATTTAAAAAAATAAAAGGTAGAAATACTCCTGGATTTTTGAAAAAATTTTCCACTCTAACTGCTGGCACGGACATACAAGTTGATTTATTTCACTCGTTTTATCGTAAAGATCTTTATAGGGGATGGAAAAGGCGCTCGAATAGTCGATTTTCGATTTTGGAATCGACGTGATTTTTCGATTCTTGGAATCGATTAATCATTTCTGAAAGTCGACTTTTCGACTTTCAAGTCGACTTTTTAAAAACTTTATAATTCTTGTTTAGGAGGTACTCAGTAAACATTAAATATATTTATTTATTTTTAATATAAAATTGATTGAGGATTTAAACATTTTATTAAATACAACACACACAAATATTATTTTCAATATAAAAATATTCATTCTGTCCAGAAATTGAACGTGATATGGCACCGAACATTAAAATAAAATATGAAAGTTGAGTATCAAAATAAAGCATGAAAATTGAGGAATGAAGAATGCCACATATGTTCACTAACCGATCTTAGAAAGCGTGTTGATTGGTGTGTTATGTGCAGGTTTTAAAAGAAAGATGAAAGTCAGTCAATCAATGAAAACGTTACAAACTATATTACCATCGGATTCTAACTGTAAGTATTGTAAGAAAAAGTCGAAGTCGTCCTGTGAGAATCGATTCTAATCGACTTGAAAGAGCTCCGACTTGATTCTAAAAAGTCGATTATTTTCAGAAAAAGATCGATTCTTGACTAAAGTCAGAGTCGACTTTTCCATCTCTAATTCTTATTGGGCCACCGCATTCGTTGTGGACCGTTTAAACATAACTCCTCACATTTTGATACATAATGAAAAAATACTTATTTTTTCAAATAAAATTAAGAGCAAGCCTATAAAATTTTTTTTTTATTAATTTCATAAACAATAAATTTCAAAAGAAACATAATCAAAGAATTTGTTAGAAAGTTTATATCTATATGTGCAATGGAGTAATATAAATTTAATTGAAAATAAAAAGAAGATAAAATTTTATTCTCCCTACGTGTAAGAATATAATAAACGGCTGCATAGTGGTTTATTAAAGGTAAAACCCTAGAGAAGGTTTTTAAGCTTCAAACCAATCTCCCTCTCTTTTTTTTTTGGTTTTTAGAAGAGAATGGGATCGTTCGGTAATCGTATTGTTGTTTTAACACTAAAACCCTATATATTGTCCTGCACTTTATCCGGTCTTAGGAGGGGGGGAGCAGCAGCAGCAGCAAGCAGTCTGGCGACTTGGTGCAAATAAAAAAATATTCGGCGGGCGCCTGAGGTTAAATATTTACTGATGTGTGCAGTGGAGACCTTGGGCACACTCTGTGTTTACACAACAGGAGTCAAGGGATGCGATATCTTGTCTACGGATTAACAAGGGGACTACTTCTTGATTGAGAGAGACTTTTAATAAAATTAGACCCTCAGGGTGACAGAGAGAGAGAGAGAGACAAAGAAAAAAAATTAATAAACTTAAAAGAAAATCGCTATGCAAATATGTACACTCACTCTGAGTCTAAAATGATGGATTACATTTTAAAATAATTTAATCCCATTTTCTTTAAAAAAAAAAAATTATGCAATATTCTTATTGAAAAAAAAAACGAGTTAACTAAAATAATGCTGGAATTTCCTTTTCTTTAACCCCACATTTTTACTTTCTCTTACCTTTATATATGTTAATATATAGAGAGAGAAAGTATTAGATTCATGTAAAAAATTAGATGTCGTGATTTTTTTTTTTTTTTTTTTGGAATGGGTGCATAAGGTCCGAAGACCTATAATGACCAATAGTCACATGCAGCCAGGAAGAAAATAAAAACAAAAGGAGAAGCATAAAGGGGAAACTCAACTGCGGGAACTGAGAAGATGCCTGTTGAGGTTAGACTTGATGGATATACACGTTTTGAGGTCCCCTGAATCCAAAAAGTGGTTTTCGTGACATGGTCTGTCTGTCTGTCTGTGTGTGTGTGGATGTTTGTTCATTTTTTAAGCATGAATGGATTGAGCTATGAGGTTGAAATTTTATATATGTGTTAAACACCCCCCAGGAGCGTGAAAATAAGCTTTTAATCCAAATCGGCCAGAGAGTACTAGTACTTTACTGATGTAGTTTTTTAGTTTGTTTTTTTTTCAAAATTCACCTCAACGATTTTGTTTAAATTCAAAAATCAATTATTTTTTAGATGCTCTTTCAAATGTATATTCTCATTTTGCCTTCAAAATTGTTTACTCTTGTACTTCATAGGAAAGATAGGAGAAATGGTTGCCATAGTAACAAAATATGAATATTTTCCCCATGTTTATAAATTTTATTACATCTTGAATTCTAATATATCGGCGGAAACTAAATATATATATCGACACGAAAAATCTGGTGTGACAAGCACAGAACACAACTTTCGATTACCGAAGGTAAGAGAAAGTTGTGTGCTGTGCAACCAGTCACACAAGATTTTTCTTTTAATTTACTGTCTTTTTCTGCATCTATGACATTTAGTCCCAGTGCCTATTTATTTAAATTGATTGCTAGTTAATTCAATTTAAATAAATAATTGTCGCATGGGACGGAATGCGAACCCGCGATTGTTGGTACAAAAAGGAATTAAAGCCCGCCGAAGACGTGTAAATACCGACCAGCCGTGTAAATCATTTACATTTTCAATTCATTTCAGCTACTAAGTCTTTTTTGTCTTTAAAGATTAATCTTTATATTATTTAAAGTTTAAAAATAAATTTATTAGAGGCTACCTGCTATCATTCCATGGTCTTGTCCTTCGGGGCCACCTACCCGTGGTTAACTAATACTTGGCCTTGCTTAACATAAACTATCTTTGTGACTCTCTCTTCTCTCAGTTCAGGCCCACTTAAATAATTTAATGAGGATGCGGCATAAGGGCAGCCAAGAGGAAAAATAAAATAAAAGTCTATTTTTTGTCGACGTTTCGAGTGCCGACCGCACTCTTCATCAGGACAAAAATTATGTGAAATTGTCAGGTTATTTGGCATGGCAGTATGGCAACATTTTAACCAATTTATAATTTTCTTGAAGACTCTCTTTACTGTTTCGAGATCGAATTTTTGTCCTGATGAAGAGTGCGATCGGCACTCGAAACGTCGACACAAAATAGACTTTTTATTTTATTTTCGCCTTGGCTGCCCTTATGCCGCATCCTCATATCATAATACCCAGCCATCAAGAAACAACTAATTAAATAATTTAATTATGTTAATCATTTGGCATTAGGCTAAATTAAATATCGCCCTGCCATCAGAATTTGTTTAATCTCTCTGACCTCGCCAATAGCAAAATCGAGTCCCCTTTTCTATCGTCTGATTGATTAGGCGAGCTCCAAGAGCATCCTTATGCCCGACTAGTGATCTGGTTTCATTTTTTTTTAATTAACTAAAATAATAAATAATTTTCCTTCTTTGACCTGTTTATTCACACGGAGCGTTTACAATTTCAAATCAGTATGATGATATATAATTTCCCTTAAATCTTGACTATAAATTTTAGTTAAATTATAGCCTAGCTCTGCCAAAAAGACATATTTTAAAAGACCACTCAATTTGATGGCGCCTTATCATTTTTATTTATCCTTCACACACCCAATTACGAGTCTATTATCATTATGATTATATTCTCTCTTTTTTTAGCGTAAATAAAAACACCTAGCAATATTGATTTTTAATGAAAAATTATTTAAAAACATGCTACTATTTATACCGTGTTAATTTCTCTAATGCACATTTTTTATCCTGCGTCCCAAGCCTAATAGAGTCATTATGAATCATAGAGGGGACATTGATAAGGATCTTTTATTTTTAAAACTCGCAGAAAGTAATCCGTCATCGTGATAAGGCAGGCTTCTCTCTCTCGCTGTCTATTTTCCCAAATAACTAACAAACTCAGGGGCGATCATCATTTATTATTTTAATCAACAAAATGCAAAATAGTTTCAGAGAGAGAGAGAAAGATAAAACTCAAACATGCCCCATGGCTTGTTAGTTGTTGTAACCTAAAGGAAAGTTATTATTACTAGGTGGAAGAGAGCCAACAAACGCTTGAGATCAGCGGCTGAGTGGAGGGAGAGATCAAGATTGTAAAAGTTACAATTGGTTAGAGAGGGAGGGAGGTTCATGGGAAACCAATCACCTGTCAAGGATGAGGAGGAGGGTGCACCCCCCCCACCACCACACCCCAAAAAAAGCTCTTTCTACGGGAAAATCGAAAAAAAATCAATATTCTAATAAAGAAAATGTTTTAAAGAAATTATAAAGTACTAGCCGCGCCGCCCGCTTTTGGCTTCACCCCGCCAGCTGGGTCGCGCCCGCCTGCGGCGGACCCTCGCTAATTATGAAAAGAAAATTATTGGGAAATAGCTGAAATTAAAATGCCTGGACTCCCAATAGATATACGATCTATTTGCATATAACGAGTATAGTTTAAAGCAGTGATTCCCAACCTGGAGGCGATCGCCCCCAAGTGGGCGATTTGGGTTATCAGGGGGGCAATATATAAGCAGGGGGCGATGAGTATTCAAAGGGGAAAATTATTAGTTTACTAAAATTTAAAAGAACAAAATCAACGAGAAAAATCTCTTATTTAGAAGATGGCCAGTATAAAAGATAACAAAAAATTGTCATAATAATACAATAGTCTGAAGATAATTCCAATCTAGAATTGAAACGTCACTTTTGTTTTTTTTTTTCATTAAATAAAGATTGACAGTAAAGAGATTCATTTTTGATATTTTCTTCATAAAAATAAAATTATTATTAGATTTTTTAAAAGATTTGTGTAGAGATAAATAATAGACCTAATGCCTACCATTTCTAAGGTCAGGAGTATTTTTTAAAATAAATTTTTGCCATTAATTGTTGTTAATTGTATTCATAATTGTATTCATGTATGTTAATTGTAATTCATAATACAATTGAAGTAAAAAAAATTTGGGTAACATAAGGCCCCGTGAATTCTGTTTCCACAGCTAGAACAGCCAGACTTGACAAACTGTTCTTACACAGAGTAGATCAAGAAAATGATTTTTTTAATTGAAATTTTAACCATTTTTTTAGGATTTTAAAGCTGGAGAGAGCAAAAGGGCCCGGGTCCCCCGGGAGGACCCGGGGATATAGCCCTCTGTTTGCGGCCATGGTTGTTAGCAAATAAAATTTCTGAAAAAATAATTGTTTAAAATTGTTAAAAAATCTGCACGTACATCCTGCAAAGTTTCATAATAAACCTTCGAGGATTTTATGATATTCTGCTTGACCCAGTTGTTTCTTGGATATATTAAAATATTATTAATATTAAATTAATTAAATTTGATAAGGATAGCGAATAGCAGC
>JAKCPI010026218.1:0-12708 GCA_023213315.1 Euborellia annulipes | reverse complement strand
ACAAATCGAATCTTAGTTCAACCACACTTAATCTATTCCATATAAATAAATAAAATTGGTTTGGCAACCTAGGATAAACTTAGTTATTTGCCGTGAAATCGTGGAGATCTGGTTTGAGGCCAAGAGGTGCAATTTAGTCCATTCGCAACCTAAACTCTTATCTGGCAAATGGTCTTTAACTTAAAAGATATATTTTGTTTAAATTGATACTGGCGTACGTAGTGGCGCACTAGTTGGAACATGATAATGAAACTTGGTAAGTCAAAAATACTTCAAACTCAAAAAATATTTATACATCAGTAGCATTTAGATTTTATTCATAACTTAACTAGATATCGTAGCCCTTTTCCTATATTAGTTTTTGAGATACATTATTTTGGCACAAAAAGATGAGCAATTTATTTATTACCAGCGACCAAAGCCGTCCTGCCCTAACCAGGAGGCAGTCTTCAAGAACCCTACTTCAATATTTATCAGTTACATCAACTAATCTAATCAATGTTCCTCACTGCCGATGGATGGTTTTCACTTTGTGGTATCTCATTAAATCAGTGTTGCGTGATCTTGAACTAAAAAAAAATGATATAGCCTTTAAGATGATCTTTCTTATGGAAAAAAACTGACTGAACCTTAAGTAATCCATATTAGGAGGCAATTTTGGCTAAATCGCGAAAAAAAAGGTTCCTGCTAGTGTCTTCAAATTCTAGTTAAGCTATTAGTGCAATCACAAATATCAAATTTCAATTTCATGTACCTACGTCCATGGGCGTAACTAGAAGAATTTTGTTGGGGGGGGGGGGGGCACGGGACCAGCCATCCTCGGGGGGCCTGGAAGACCCATATTGTCTCAATTTTTTCTTGGGGGAGCCTTCTGGGGGGGGGGGGCTCCAACGGAACCCCCTAGTTACGCCCATGTCCTATTTCATTGTTCGGACGCGAGACGAACTCTTGACCACACATGAGGCATCCTATCCGAGGATCAAAAATTCATCAAGCTTTCTATGAGTGATTCTCTAACTGAATTAATATAAAATTTTATTCTTAAACAGGATGAGACAGAAAATTAATATTTATTTAAGAATAATATAGATAATCATTGAGTGGCGTAACGTACACCCCCGCAAACCCCGCGGTGCGGGGGCCTCGGACCTTGTGGGGGCCCCGCGGGCCGGGCCTAGTCAAAAATTTCGGACAATAAAGCAGAAATTTTGTTAAAAAGGTAAAATGATATCAAGCAAAAAAAGATTTTTGCGCAAGGCTGCAAAAATTTCGTTTTCGGCCCGTGATTGGGGCCCGAAGAAAAGATTGCGGCTGGGCCCAGGTAAAATACGTTACCCCACTGATCATGATGATAATGATATTATTATTATCATCTTCTCTTGAAATCTCTTCAAAAAAATATGTAAATTGGGAACATACTAAGAGAGTTTTAAAAGGAAGGCTATAAATCTGTTTCATTTATAAAAAAAAATTGTGATTTGCCGTATTTTTGAAAAGAAAAAGTCTAGAGAGAGAATGAGGCAAGGCTTTTGATCTTTCGAGACGCATTTCGACAAAAAGAGAAAAAAAATCTCGCAGACAATAGCTAAGTTACAAAGTGCTGACATGCAAACAGTATAATAACATTGGGGATTGCATCGGAGAGGGAAGTAAGAAGAAAAAGAAGGGATGAGAGGTAGGGCGGGGGTGAAGGGAGTGACTGAGAAGCAAAAGAAGGCCAACCTCTTTTTATTGCAACTTCCGTAAAAATTGCTGTTTCGTTGTCAAGATAAATCTATTGTCCGAACAAGTTTATTCCACTCAATTGATAACACTTATTGGATTTTTTGTTTATTAAATTTTATAAGAAAATTTTGTAATCCGATTTTATTTATGATGTTAAATGATGGTTATTGTTATTTTTCAAAACCGCAGCAGCTATGAAGCTAACTCTCGTATATAAATTATTGTAATAAACTTGCAATGAAATATTTAAGCAAAATGGGGTCACTTTTTTTCATTTATGCTAATTAAAAAGAAATCAAAACTATTGGAATAAATATCAATTTGAATTGACTATACATATTCATGTATGTTTCGTTTTTCATAAAAATATGTACTGTGCAGTGGCAAATGTAATTTTTTGACATTCGAAACTTTATTGCCTGTTCATTTAAAAAAAAAATATTTGCATTTGTATTAAACATAAAATTCTAATATCTTGATGTCAATCCCTTAAAAAAATTCCCTTCTTGGATGCTCTATTGATAGACCTATGTAATTTCTCTTTATATTTATAGGCTAGATATCGAATAAAGTAAATATTACATAAGTTTTTTTAATCGCTTTTCATTATTAATTACGTGGCATATTCAGTACATCTAATGAATTAGCAACCGTTTGTCATGCTCCTCCAAATTTCATCTAACATCGACCTTAGAACGAATTATTCAAGATGATACATTTTATCCTTCCTGTCCACTTGCAATAATTCAACGGAATATTTCAAATAAAATTCAAAAGGGTTTTCCAAAATACTAAAAGATACAAACGATTAACAGTTTTAAAAAAGATATAAGATGAATTGGTGATTCCTGGAAGATAGGCGGAACCAAATTGAACAACTCTTTAATGATATTTTAGGGTATGACCATCATAACGGACCATGCTATTCAGTTATTAATTTCTAACGCAATTTAAGAGGAGCTTAGAGGCAAATAATTGAAGATAATGAAAATAATATTTCAAAAATTTTATGAAAAAAGTTATATTTCAATTTTTATTATATGCCTTTGTAAAGTTGGGGAAGGTCACTCTGAGCTCATTGCAGTAGGCTACCTGAAAATCCCCACCCCCATCCGTATAGTATAACAAGTTTATGTATAACTAGCGGTTGCGAAGGCCCTGGGGGAGGCGTCCCGGGATATGACTAAGAGTGGTTCAGATAAATGTATTTTAATTATTTGTGAACCATAATATAAAAATATGAAATAAAAAAATCGAGTAGAAAATAAATTTAAGGAGGGGGAAAGTAGGGGGGTTAGGGCCGATACAACTTTCTGAGGTCTGGGATACCATTTTTCAAATATTTACACTCTAGAGAAGCGTTATTTTAAATTTTATTAAAGTCGAGTGAAAAATAAAAAAAATTAATTTTACTGGGGGAGCGGAATTTTTTTTTTTTTAAATGTCGAATTTTAGGGGGAGGGAGACTTTTTATTTTTCATTTTAAAGATTTAATTAATATATTTTTCGTAAAGCGAGTTAGATCCTCTTTACCAATGCTTTCCTATGGGAGATTGTAAATCCCTGATAAGGGGGGTGCCCTGCCCCCTAATTTGATATAACCATCCCCGGGAAATTCTCTACCCATTAAAAAAAAAACTTAATGAAAATCGGTCCAGTAGTTTCGGAGTCTATGCGTTACAAACAGACAGACAGTCTTTTTATATAATAGGATAGATAATTTAAATTTTTTGTTACATCCAAATTTTTATAATCGATAACTTTTTGGTCAAAGTAAAAAATAAAATAGGAAAAGTATTTGTTTGTTTATTTACTCCCATTGCTTTAGTAAATAAAATAATGTGCCTGGATAATTAATAAATAATTCTCTGTGTTTAATTATTCTCTTTTGCGGAAAAAGCGTTGACAAGGGAGCAAGGGGAGGGGACCAATCCCAAGCCCTTTTGAATTTTTACTTCCTCTGCTTGTTAGCAAATAACAAAGAGCTTGCCTAACTTCTCCTACTTTGGCTTTCTTCTACGTATTAATGGTTTTTAATAACTCTAAATAATAAATAAATAACCCCCTCCTCGACTCTAATTAACTAGTCGAAATTTGAACGTGTTTTTTTTTTTAACTTCCACATATTCATTACAATAAAGAAACAAAAAGTCAAGAGAACAAAAAGAATCATAAATTATTGAAAAATATTTTTTTAGTGAATAAATTAGTAAATAATTTATCATATTTGTTTTTTTGGTTAGAGAAAAAGGAAGGGTTAAATCCACCCATAAAACCACAAAACAGTAATTCAATGAATAATGTTTAAAAATTAAATATAAAAAGCGAGATCTAGTTAAAAGGTATTATTTCGGAATACTATAATTATGTGAGTTTAATTTAAATGTATCAAGTCAACTGGAAATCCAAAAAT
Organism: Euborellia annulipes; assembly: GCA_023213315.1. Classification (NCBI taxonomy): domain Eukaryota; kingdom Metazoa; phylum Arthropoda; class Insecta; order Dermaptera; family Anisolabididae; genus Euborellia; species Euborellia annulipes. The sequence goes on along the minus strand of JAKCPI010026218.1, from coordinate 8,570 downwards.
GCAAGACCACTGCTAATTAGCTAAGTTAATTATAGTATAGATTAACTCCTTATAAATGTTGCAAATGATCTATCTGGTTAATATATTTACTAACTATAGTGTTTAATCGATAACAGGAAGTTAATCAGTTCATTGGAAAAAAAAATTAATAATTATATAGAATAGGTAGAATGTCAATAATTAATAGTCGGCCTCTTTCACGCGTATTGTTCTATTAAATTTTTTTTTAACGGGAAATTTCTTCAGAGGGGATAAATATACAATATAAGCAGTGCCGAATTAAACTTTTATATTAAGTTGGAGGTCCTTAGACAGTCGGAATCTCGGGCCCCCCTCTCCTTCCCCAAAATGTTCAAAATGTCCCCACGGTTCGCGGAAAATCCAAAATTTATATGCATTTTAAAAATTTTCATAGAGCATTTCTCATTGAAAAAAATTATGTGATTTTAAATATGTTTATAAGGGGGTTGAGGGGTTGAATTCGCCCCAAGAAAAAAAATTATATAATATACCCCGCCCCCCCCGCCCCCCCCCCCGATTTTTTGATTAAAATAAACAAAAGTTTGGGGTTTGGGGAAATATTTTTCTAAAACCCGAAGAGCTCTTTTTGTATAAAAAAAAATTTCATTTCAAAATTCCAAGGGGAGTTGCCAAAAGAGCGTGAAGACAGACAGACGGACAGACAGACAGACAGAGGGAGATTGGTTTATTATAGATACTCCGTTGCGATGCTTGCCACTTTTACCAGGGATCGCGAGATCGCATCCGCGACAAAAATTAATTTCAATTGAATTGGCTACCAACAAATTTAAATAAATAGGGACTGGGACTAAATGGTCTCAGATGCCGAAAAAAGAGTTTAAAAAATCAAGTGTTGCGGGGTCCCTAAAAGCGTTAATGAGTAATCCGGCACTGAATACAAGTTCAAAAGTCTTAAAGCTATAGTGTTTAAATACTTTGTAGATTGATCTAAGAATTGGTTTATTTGCTAAATAGAGTAATGGCGGTCCCAGGGTTTGGTTAGGGAGGTGGAGGGGGGGGGGATTTTTTTGTGTTGGCAACGGGGAGAATCAGTGGCGAATTCAAAGCTGGTGAGAGAAATTACTTTTCAATTAATCAAAGAATCCATTAGCCAACGATGTCAATTAATGATCTAATCCGTTAGTCATTTGGGTTGCCTAGCTTCCAGTAAAATAAAGAATGAAATACCGGAATAATAAGAGAAAGTAAAAATGAAATTATATTTTTTCAACAAAAAAGAGTTTTTTATTAAATTCGTTCCTTTAAGAAAAAAATTTTGTTTTTTAAAAAAAGATTTTCCGCAGAAAAATATCCAAGTTCAGGCCCCCCTCCCCCCGAAAAAATTTCTATATACGCCCCTGGTTGTAAGGCGTCAATTACTGTTTTGCATTGGGGCTCCAAAATCCTAAAGCCGACCCTGGGTAGGGGGTATTGAAATGACTTCTCAGTCGGAGAGATTTTGATCATCTAGTACGAATAGTGCTATTATGTGATTAATAAATAATTAAATATTCTAAATTAACGTCCTCAAAATTTAATAATTCAAATGCCTTCATGCTTTATTCTATTATTTAAAAAAAAAGGTAATTTAATATTTAATTTTTATTTATTTAAAATAATTAAAGAAGGAAAAGTTTTGAACCCTCGTTTCCTGTCAGAAAATAAATAAATAAAACTATCAACTTGCAGATGATGGGAAGATATATCAAAATGGAAAAGAAAAATAGATAAGATATGGTGGCTATTCAAATTGATATCTCATCTCGTTGAAGAATTATTTAAAATAACAAAAAATATCGATAAATGACCATTTAGTGCCCTTAAAATTGGAATTTCAAAAATTCGCTTCTTAAATGACGCCTAGGGCACAAAAGGACTCTACATGCCAAATTTCAGCTTTATAGATGTTATAGTTTAGGCCCTGCGTTGTCATCACTTTAGTCACTCAGTTCACATCTCTCTTTATGTATAGACAGAAGAGATAGAGAAGAGAAGAAGAGAAGAGTTGGGAAAAAATGCATTTTTAGAATGATTTACAGGAAGAGAGGAGAGCCTCTATGGAATAAAAATCTCCATTCAGAAGACGTTTCGATTTTAATTAAATAAATCCATGAACTGATAATGGATTTATTTAATTAAAACCGAAACGTCTTCTGAATGGAGATTTTTATTCCATAGAGGCTCTCCTCTTGGCTCACATCCTCTCTTCCTGTGAATCATTCTAATCGTTGAATAGCCACTTCTCTTATCAAAATGCATTTTTCACAAAAATGGTGAATTGGGGTACTTAGCGGCCGAATTCCAAAAAACAACCCCGAAATTACTTTTAGGGGGGGGGGGTTCATTTAGGGGGCTTTTAGCGTAGAAAGCATATTGATATCTCATTTCAGTTAAAAGTTGGAAAATCCGAATTTTTTACAAAAATGGTGAATTGGGGTACTTAAGGGCCGAATTTCAAAATACCCTGAAAACATGAAGTCATTTCCAAAACCTGCTAATTGCAATGAATAATTCCAAAACTTGCTAATTACAAAAATCTTTTCCAAAAGTGCCTACCTAGTTGAATATATTTTCCATTGGAATGAATGAAGTTTCAAGGAGTACAGGACCCAGGGATTATCTCCTCCGTTTCTTCCCTGTGTGTTCCCCTGGGGGGGGGGCGGCACTTTAAAAATATGAGCTCGCTCTCCTCCCCCCCTCCTCCGAAAAATTTTATATACGCCCCTGTTATAAGATGCATAATAAATAAATACCAGAATTGAGAAAACCTTTTGATATCATGAAGAAGGGCGATGAATGGAAACCGAAAACTTCTATAAGGGATGAAACTCTCATAACAACAACAATTAGAATAGTAAATCGCATATTTTAAATATTCAAATTGAGTTTCAGTATAAAATCAAGATGATCATTTCCATCACTTTTTACTTTCTCTACCTATGTATATATGTAATATATATAGAGAGAAGTATTGGATTCATGTCAAAAATTCGATGTCGAGATTTTGATGGATATACACGTTTTGAGGTCCCCTGAATCCAAAAAAGTGGTTTTTGCGACATGGTCTGCTGTGGGTGTGTGGGTGTGTGTGTGTTCAATTTAAGCATGAAGGAATTGAGCTAGGAGGTTGAAATTTTATATTTAAGTTAAACACCCTCCGGGACCGGAAAAATAAGCTTTTAATCAAAATCGGCCAAAGAGTACTAGTACTTTACTGATGTACTTTTTCAGTTTTTTTCGATTTTCTCAAAATTTGCTCAACGATTTTTTTTAAAATTCAAAAATCAATTATTTTTTAGATGCTCTTTAAAATGTATATTCTTATTTTGTGATTGAAATCTTCTGAAGACCACTTTACTCTTGTATTTCATAGGGAAGATAGGAGAAATGGTTGCCATGGTAACAAAATATAAATATTTTCCCATACTTATAAATTTTACATCTGAATTCATATGTTCCGTACTGTCGGGAACTAAATATATGTCGACACAAAAATCTCTCTACCTTCGGTAATCGAAAGTTATGTACTGTGCTTGTCACACCAGATTTTTATATTCATAAACTTCGATGCGTTTTATTATGCAAGTAATAAATTTCTCGCAAAAAATTGTATTCTAATCTATAGTATGATCCTTAACGAATGTATCTAACTATAAAAAGCAAATGAACTTACTAAAATGTAGAAATTGTAGGAATCCTGGGCAGGAGCGACACGGCCCTGTTGTCCAAGTCAAGCCCTCTCTGCAGCACTAAAGGCAAGGATTTGTCTGAACTTGAGCCGAGCAGACAAGCGCATGCAGGTCATAGAAGGTAAAACTAGAAAGAAAAAAAGAAAGAGAATTAGGAATATATATATATACAGTATATATCTTTATAGAGGACATTATGGATGGCCCAGGAAAAAGACTTAAATCCCCAAATTGGGAGGATAAAAATATATTTGAATAATCGAGAATTTCCCCAGTAACAAGTATTGGGTATAGAGCTTTTTGTTCTAATTATGACAAACAGATAATTTAGTAAATATTTTTTTTTGAATATTTGGCATAATTAGAACAAAAAGCTCTATACCCATACACTATGCATAATACTCCCGCTGGGGAAATTCTCGATTTTTCAAAAATATTTTTAGCCTCCCAATTTGGGGATTTAAGTGTTTTTCCTGGGTTGTCCATAATGTCCTCTATAAAGGTACAAAAAAAATTTAGAAAAAGTTAGTCAAACAGAGAGAGGCGCATGTTGATATAAGATCCCAATGTGTGTTTTTTATGTGATTGAGTTAATATTATAGATAAATGGTTATGGTTATGGAAAAATCATGGTTAATATCTTGTATTGTGTTTTATTTAAAGTTAAATTAAATATTTATATTATTAACTACAGGGGCGTATATAAAAATTTTTTTCGGGGGGGGGGGGCCCGAACTCGAAAATTTTTTTTTTAAGAAACTATATTTTTTTTTTTCACACGAAATTTTTTGCGGAACATTTTTTCTATTGCGGAACCAAAGTTGTCCATCCTGCGAAAAAATTTGTTGCGCTGATGTCTATATATCCCTATATATGTATATGTGTTTGGGAAATTTCGGGGGGGGGCGGGCGCGGGCCCCTCGGCCCCCCTTTATATACGCCCCTGATTAACTAGCCGCCCGGCGGACTTCGCGCCTAGGCGGGGGATTCGCCCCCTTGGTCCCCCCCCCCTCCAGCTGGCTCGGGCCCGCCTGCGGCGGACCCTCGTCTTTTCTTCTTAATTATGTAAAGAAAATTATTCCTTTCCAATTCAGTGCCTGCTTGAGGATTTGTTTACATTCATGGAATTCGAGGAGGATCGTGGCTAATCGGATAAGCTGCGGATTACGAATCTAGAGTTGCTATACAACTCGGGTTCAAATCCAAAAATTTTCAAACATTGCCAATGTCTCCTCCGTCTCTCTGTAATTGGAGTTAATCTCTGTTGAGAGATGGGAAAGAAAAAAAAATACACAAATGGAAAGAATACATAAATATGTCTCTAAACATTTCCTATGAGAAATCGTAAATTTAAAAATTAATAACTCAAAAAGTGATAGGAATTTCGGGATTAAAATAATTATCCTGTAATCCCTAGAAGGTCCTCTTTAAGAATAAAAAATTTCATTTGAAAATTCGAACGGGAAGTTGCCTAAATAGAGCGTGACAGACAGACAGACAGACAGAGGGACGGACATTAGCGAATTATATATATAGATTGCATTCATGGAATGGAATTTTTTTATAAAAAATTACTGTCATGGAATGCTCAGCTATTTTGTCATTTTGGATGGCTAAAATTAACGATTTGCAAAATATCCCTTGATTGTACTGAGGATGATTCCATATCACTGGGATCGAAATATCTACAAATAAACGGATAATACGCCAAATTATTTATTTTTGGCCAACGGTCCTTAAAACAAAATTGAAAGAATTTTTTTATCCAGATGACATGTAACTTAACTCCCCGAAACGTCACCAAATTGTAAATAAAGAATTTTGTCTGAAAAAGACGTCTTGAATTGATTTTTTAATAAATCCACGGTCTCCCTCTACAACTTCTTATCTGTAGTCTATTGGTATTAACAAAAATAATGGAACACGTGTTCTTTCCCTAAATTCGCTATTGTATTTTTATATTTTTAAATTCGAACATAAGTAAAGGAAAGAAAAACTAGCTAAGCCCATCTTTTTTAATTAACTTATTTTAGATAATCCAAAAGATTTCATTTCAAGTTAAAGGTGGAAAGCGAAAGAACAATTTATTTAATTTTTTTTTTTTTCAATAAGACATTTGGAGTAAATCGGAGTGGTTTCTTTTTTTTTCAGTATGATTTTTTTTTTCTCTCTTCTCTTATTCTGTAGCTCCAGTTCCAATTCAATAGGCGATCAGTGGGTGGGACGAAAACCGGGTGAGATGGTCCGGAAAGTTTAGCCCTCCCCAAATGGGCCCTCCCCCCAACTCATCCTATCCTGTCCTGCAGAAAGCAGCTTCCTTCCTTATCTCGACGTTTCCCGTCGGCTGCCCTCCTTCATACCCACACCATCGAAAAGACACTTGTCATCGGCAATTCGCTCTCAGATGACCTCTATCTATCTATATCCCCGATGAATGAAAACTTGGCATTAACACGCTTATGGTCATTACAAGTCGACTGGAAAAAATGAATATCATCCGAGTATAGATAGAAAGGAAGGGAAGTGATTTTAGTTAATCGAGTGAAGTGGATACAAGTCGCTTTAGATTAACATTTCAGATAATAGCAATCCCTTAATTCGTATTTGGTGTCAAGTTCTTTGTTTGTCATCAAGTGGCTTGTTTAATTCTTGAAATTTTTTATACAACATTCATTAATTAAACAAATGAATGAATAAAGCACTGTACTAATAATAAACCATGAAGGCAAATATGTGAAATATTAAAAAAAAATTATTTTACATTTATAATTATAGAAGAAAATAACTTTATTTAATTTTCATCCACAAAAGAATCGTGCAGGTTATGTTATAAAAAAATTAAGCTACCAAAAACAGATATATTTTTTATTTAAAATAGTTATTCTCAAATGTGACTAGCAATCGAGGCCGTATGCAAGAAAAATAATAACTAAACTCTGAATAGCCCATGTCTTCATATATTAATAAATTTAAAAAATCTGATGTGACAAACGCTATATTTATTTAGTTTCCGCCGATTTATTAGAATTCAAGATGTAAAATTTATAAATATGGAAAAATATTTACATGTATTTTGTTACCATGGCAACCATTTCTCCTCTTTTCCATAAAGTATAAGAAGTCTTCAAATAATTTTGAGAACAAAATGAGATTATTCATTTTAAAGAACATCTAAAAAATAATTGATTTATGAATTTTAATCAAAAATGTTGGAGCTAATTTTGAGAAAAAAAAAACTGAAAAAGTACATCATAATAGCATTAGTACTCTTGGGGCGATTTTGATCAAAAGCTTATTTTCACCCCTCCGGGAAGATGTCCAACTTGAATATAAAATTTCAGCCTCGTAACTCAATTCCTTCATGCTTAAAATTGAACACACAGACAGACCATGTCGCGAAAACCACTTTTTTGGACTTACGGAACCTCAAAACGTGTATATCCATGAAAATCTCGACATCGAATTATTGACATGAATCTAATACTTTATATATATATATATATATATATATATATATATATATGAAAGAAAAAGTAATAAAATGGTCAAAGGCCGGTTGGGTGCACGAGGATCCATGTAGTAATTTCAAATAATCTTCTTTTCATTAATAGTGTATTAAAAGATATGAGTAGGATTAGTGTATTAATTTTAATATAATATGATAGCTTAATTAGAGGAACTACGGTGTAACATGATATGCTTGTCTTGTCTTTCCTTCATATCCCAAAAGATCTATTATTGAATTTACATTAAAAATATTTTACTGATTAATTTTGAAAAATAATTTGGTAGATAGAAAAAAAATTATCTTCTAAGGTTACCGTATACTGTATATGTATGTAATATGATGATTTAATTTCAAAAAGAGAACGATTTAACAGAAGCAATACAATCTCTATGAATATAAATCGAAACTTTATGGAAAAATACTCGCAATAAATTGTTGATGTCTCGATCTCGATAATTTTTGAATAATTTCATTTCACAGTTTCATGAATTTACATAACAATTTCAAATGTAATAATTTGTGAATTTATATTTATTTATTTGTTTTATTCAAATGTCATTGTCAATTAACATATGTGAATCCCTTTTAAGTTTATGGTTAATTAAACAATCAATCAGGCAAAAAGTGTTCAAAATTTTTTAATTAAACCAAACCGCAAATCTAAAATTCATTTTGTTTTCTTTTACACCACTAAGGTTCGATGAATTTGAGTTGATAATTCAAATTGAAATTTGAAATATAAATGGAACGTAGAAAAAAAATAAATAAACACACAAATATAAAATTGATCACTTAACCTGGACAATCAAACAAAAAAAAAAGAATGAAAGTTGCGGAAAAGCCTCCTTGGGAATGCCTTTTACAAATAAATTTTACGAACAAAAGTCACGTTTCTTCTCTTCATATGAAAATTTATTTTACAAGTATTTCTTAAGTTTTAATGGGGGTAGAAAAGAGAGAGAGAGAAGGGGGAACAGTTTGTTCTTTAATAGTCATACTAAACTTCTTTTAAAAGGGTGTATTTATTATATGGTAATATCTTTCTGGATAGAGAATTACGGTTGACAATATTGAAAATTAGTGTCGTTCTTATATCTTGTGTAATTACAAATTTTTTTTTATTAAAAAAAAAAAATTACTCAAGATTAGACTTAACTTATACATGAAAATGTTAATGCCAAAACACGCTAGCTGGCATGAATTAATTTATTATTATTATTAGGTTTTAGGCCGCGTCAGCAGTTTAGGCCATTAAAGCCTTCACGTTTGTCCTTAATAACAAATTTAAGCTGAAAAAGTTGCGATTAATATAAATAATTGTAGATAAACTCGTAATGAAATTTATAGGTGGG